>JAQFXM010007818.1:0-11429 GCA_034693345.1 Entomobrya multifasciata
AAATATTTTGTGTACTTGTTCAAATTTTACTTGGTGGGGCTGTCGTTGGTAGTGGCTGGATTATCACAGATTTTCACGAAGACCTAATTCCAATGTTCAACGAACTCTTGTGTTTTGAATCCACAATAATGACCCTTACAAATCGTAATACCAGGAGTCATTACATAAATCCTTCAGGTTTTATAAAAAAGTTTCAAAATGAGGTAAATTTAAAGATTTTCTTTGTTGACCAAAAACTTGACATAATTGGCTTTCTCTCTATTGGTTTAGTTATCGGGTTTACCATTATACCCTTCACGTTAACTCCAATTGGCCTTTATTTAAACGTAGATTGCCCATACCACTTTTTGAAGTACATTTTTCCTATAAACTCTCGATCTCCAACAAGTGTTATAATTGTGTTAATACTACGTATAGTAATTGGAGGTATGTCTATAGTTGAAACAGCAACCACATTTCGAACTTTAGCCCTTTTGGCCATTTATCTGTTTGGAATTTGTAGCAAATGTATTCAGCGTATATCAGTCCTAAGACCTTCCATTAAAGACTGGCGAGCGCTAAGAATACTATTTATTATTGCTAATCAAGTGTGCTCGTTGCTGCTAACTCTTTATCTTGGTATGGTATTTTATTTGCTTATTATTTGCAACACTGGTACGGTATTAGCTGCGGGAAAAATACCATGGACATTGTATATGTTCGGTCCAATAATTGGGGGCCTCTCTATAGTCATTATTATTATTTTGTTTCATTTATTAGTTTTTGCAAATAGTGAGAGTGACAAGCTAAAGCACAAATGGGCATGGTTTTGTGGAACTTCGTATTCTAGTGAAAGAGATCGATTTAAAATGAAAATGTTTGTTAAAACTTTGCGATCAATGCAAAGCATACATTTTACATATGTATCTTTTGGAACATTTACAAAGGCGACGAGGGCGGATTATTTTTATTCGATTGCAGTATATTCTGTAAATGCAATTTTAGCTTTAAGGGGTCATACTTAAATGGATTTTAATGAGTTTTTTTTGGAAAATGAAAACAGATTCTTGATTCAACTGAAAATGACACTCCGTTTTGATAATGGCTAGTCCGAATTATACTAATAATCTTAACTAACTAACTAATCGTTGTAAGTAATTTTAGTGTTAATGTTTGCATAATGGTGCTAAATAAAGTTCAAAAAATCTCGAAGCTAGAAAGTCATTTGACCCCGGAAGCTGGAAATCACTAAAGATTGCACACTCGAGCTGAGAACTATATGTGCAAAGTTTGAAGAGAATAGGTCGAAGGATGTCGAAGTTAGAGCGTTTTTGAACTTGTTTGATAGCTTGCATAGATTGTAAAATAGTAAAATCAATTGTTCCTTTGCACTGTATTTCAAATATGGTTGAAATGCATAATAGAATAAGCATTCTTATAGTTATCAATTATGCTTAAATAAATGTACTTGGTAATATGTTCGTCAAAGTCAATCAGTTAGCTGCTTGTTTAGGAAGAAGTATACAATTTCCACCTTATCATCAATTTGAAAGTAGAAATATGAGCTGCGAAATAAATCCAGATACGCCGAAATTCAATATTTGGAGTTGTGTAAAAGTACGATGTTGTTCTATGCAAAGCTTTTAAAAAATATTGGGAATTCAAGACCCAAAAAGGCATTATTGAAGGCATGTTTATCTTTGTACTACTATATTTGGACGAATATCATGAAAGTATACGATATTCAGGATGGATCACACCTTTTTAAATTACCGGGAGTGGGAAAACGTGTAAAGCGTAGATCAAAGCGAGAAAAGAGGTAGGGCAAAGAAAACGGTTATGTATGTATGTATGTATGTATGTATGTATGTATTTATTTAAGTTTCTCTTCGGGATTGGCCCATAGAAACCGATCATAAAATTTGGAACACAAGTTATTGATATTTTTCGCAGAGTTCTTGTAATATATTAATAAAACAATTTAAAACATATAAGAGTAAAGCAGTTATACAGTCATTCAGTCAATCGTTGCCTTAATTACATATACAGTCGAACTTCGTTATAACGTACCGTCTGGGGCGACAACAAAACGGTACGGTACAAAAACAGTACGTAACAGCTATAACGTACTGGTACGGTATAAATTTATTTTATGTTTAATCACCTGTAAGCTTAATGCAATACGTTCTTTGTAATTCATTTTACAAATAGCAATAATCGTTTAGTTTTTCTTGAAATAATCTAAAATAGAAGATTGTCTCTTTGCTGAAGCTCCGGCTGTCAACACAGTACGCTCGATTTCATCCAGAGATAGAAGATTATCAGTTGACCCAAGGCACGTTAGGTGAAAGCGAAGGTCATCGATGCATTTCAGAGCCTGATTAGTGCTGATAGGTAATCGCTCCTCTTCTTCCTCATCTTGATCATCTTCTTGAACTGGCACATCTTCATTTTCGATTCTGTTTCCAGTTAAGTGAGCTTGGGCGATGTCAGCAGTACTTGGTTCATCGTAAACTAGGAGCTAAGAGTAAATACATTAGAATTATGTAATTAATTTGTTTAACAGAGGAAGCTAAAACGAAGCTTTATAATTTTATATTTTATACATACATTGTTATCAACTCCCACGTAGTCTTCAAAAACAAATCCTTCCAACTCAAAATTTCCGTTATCATGATCTGAGGAAAGAGTGGCCTCTATAACGGCACATTCCATTTCTTGTCCTTCTGCAATGATACCCGCGTTCTTAAAGCAATTAGCAATGCACTCCGGAGTTACTTGATTCCATGATGACGACGTAGCATAAATTGCTTCCAACACGTCGATGGATAGCATACCTTTACCACCAGCGCTTATGTTTGCAATAAGTTGGTTCAAAATAAGGCTCCGGTATTTAACCTTGAAAGAATTGATTATCCCTCGGTCCAAAGGCTGAAGCTTAGAAGTGACATTCGGTGGCAGAAATACAACTTTGATATTGCTCAAATTAAGATCTGCAGCAACGTGGGGGGCACAATTATCCAAGATAAGAAGAATTCTTCTGTTAGTTAGGCGCATTTTTAAGTTAACCTCACGTAACCATTTTGTGAAAATTGCAGAGGTCATCCATGCAGTTTTATTGGCATAGTAACTGACGGGCAATGCAGATAAGTCTCGTATCCCTTTGAAGCATCTAGGTTTCTCAGATTTTCCAATGACAACGGGCTTTAGCTTGTCAGTTCCAGTTGAGTTTGTGCAAAGCAACAAGGTCAGTCGTTCCTTAGACTGCTTTCCCCCGTGACACTCTTTTCCTTTGTACTCCATTGTCTTGTCTGGCAACAATCGGTAAAATAATCCTGTTTCATCTGCATTAAAAATGTCTGAATCAATGTACCCTGCGCGAAGAGATGGCCAAATACTTTTGATCCACTCATCAGGAACTGTATCCTCCACAGATGCACCTTCTCCAGCAGCCTTTTTGAAAATTATGCCATGCCTCCTTTTCCAGTTATCCAGCCAACCAGTGCTCGCTGCAAATCCATTAACGGCTTGCTCTGCAGCAATTTCTTTAGCTTTTTGAATTAAAATAGGTCCATTTAGGGGGATGTTACGTGATCTTTGTAAGTTAAACCATTCCAGTAAAGCACTGTCAACAGATTCAAAACCGCTAGCTCTAATTTTCTTAAATGATGGATTAAAAGAACTTCCTTGGGCTTTCAGTGCCTCACGAGTGACCCATATAGTGTTAATGGTGGATTTAGCCAATTTTAATTCACTTGAAATCGCTGACTGCTTTTCACCACATTCAATTCGATTTATAATTTTGAGCTTGTCAGCAAGCGAAATAGCGGTCCGCTTAGTGGGTAATTTGTTTTTATCCCCCATGGTAAATTGCAATTAATAAAACTCAAAATTAGAATTAAATTGCCAGTCAGTTTGTTGCAAATCTAGGTATTATTATGGTTCCGGGAAAGCTGTGCTACAAAAAATATGTTTGTGTTTGCGGGATGCATAATTCTAAGCATGTAAAATGCATGACATTTATTCAGAACGGTGGCTACGTATTGCATAATGAAGCTGTAACTGTTCGTAAGCCGGACTAGTACGTTATATAGCATAGTAAACAATCCTGGGGACCGCAAATTTCGGTACGTAATAGAAACGGATACGGTATATCAAAGTACGTTATATCCGTCAAAATTAGCATTGATTTGTGCATATCCATGTTCGGGCGACACGAATTTAGTACGTCTTAACAAAAATACGTTACAACTAAGGACGGTACAACGTAGTTTGCATTGACAGTGGAGCTGCAATATCAGTGCTTGGGGATAGAAAAATATGGGATTTCCAACAAATCATACCATGGAAAAGAGGGCCCATCAAATTGGCAGACGGCTCGTTTCACTATCCAGACGACCAAATGGACTACAAGTTCTTTATTTGAAACAAACAATTCACCAGCTGCTTTGCTCTTTTCCTAACCATAGACTTCACCATGCTTCTCGGCAAGAATTCATTACATAACAGTGGTATGGTGATTGATTTCGAAGACATCCACTTTTGGTTTAAAGATAAACCTCAGACCAGATACAGATTTGAGAAAAAATGTATCCTCCTGCTCCGTTAGATCCCTACAGCTTTTTGCAGAATGACTCCTTCAATTTTCTACCGTTTTTGATGCTCCCACAATAGGAAGAACGGACGCTAATGAACACAGCATACAAAAGGAGGATAAACCACAACTAATTAAACCTTTCCCTTAATCAGAAGCTAAGCATGCCATTATTGATAAGATGATGGAGGACTTGCTCAAGAAAGGATTAGTGGAGGATTCTCGTATTTTCAAAGAATTTCGATGACCACCTTACCCATTCGCTCCATTTTCGACCGACTCAAACAAGCCAACTTGACTGTAAAAAGCGACAAATGTCAATTCGGAAGAGACAAAGTGAAGTTTCTGGGTCACATCATATCCAGCAAAGGGATCGAGAAGAACCCTGGGTAAGTAATCGCTATACGAGGCCTTTCATCCCAAAAAAGAAAGAACTTTTACGAAAATTTTTGGGCGAATTTTTGGGCGAAGTTGACCATTAAAGCAGAGCCTCTTTACTGCCTCCTCCAACTAAACCGAAAATTTAAATGGTCCGTTTTACATGAAGAAGCATTTAAGAAATTAAAACTGCACTTTTGCAATGAAACATTTCCATAAGTTACTTATGCAAATGTAAATCCAAGAACATGTTCACTCTAAAGGACCTCACGCTTAAAAACAGTACATTTCATAAGGTATACATATATGTATGTATTGTTTTCTCTTAATTTTACTTTTATTTATAGATATTTTTTACCAACGAAATGAGTTCGCTGGATAAGCTGAAAAAATGAAGCCATGTAAAATGTCAGGTGCATGTCTGCATAATATTGAGTGCACCAATTTTTTGACAATAAGGAATGCCAACCAAACTGTGCTAAAAGGGAAGCCAAAATAGGAGAATTGGAACGGATCTTGGCCGATTTAAGTTGATTTAATGGCTTTATGGCGGAAAAGGATATAGAATTCGTACGCTTGATGAAATTCCAGCTGGCTCCTCTATACTAGAATTTGTAGGCTTTACTCGAACAGCGGTGGAATACGACGAAATGTGGGGTAATCACCCTGGCCGTCCATTTCACGGCATGGAATATGACCAGGAATAAGTAATCGTTGCCACAAGAGAAGGAATTTATTTACCTAATACAGCAAGAATATTTAACCACTCTTGTGCGCCTACACTGGAAGTCCAACAGTGGTACTCAGACCGCGGACTTTCATGAGTAATTTTTGTGGCCATCAATAATATTTGAAAAGGAGATGAACTCACATTCGATGATTATGCGCACAATTACAAAGGAACCAATGATATGGAAGTTTTTTAAAAGTTTTAACAAAATGTTTATTTGTTTAAAGAATTGTTTGTTTGTTCCAATTTGTAACCATACAATTGTGCAAAATACAATTGCACGTATCTTGAAAAAAAGAAGGCGGAGAATATTGAAGATTTTAAATTCTCTGGCTTTATTTGCCCAATGTTATTTTGTTTATGCCATTTTAAAAACTAAGAATTATGAAGTATAAAAACTATTTATTTTACTGGAAATACGGGAGTTAGTTTACCGTGAAAAGGCATGAAGACTCATGCATCTGAATTCATGCACAGTTCAAAAAAGACATGCTTGCTCACAATGCCTTAGTAAGTTACCTGCATATGGACACCCATAGTAGTTCTGCAAAGTCATACAAGTGCGATAAATGTTCCAAGTGATTAGTTAAATAATGGTCATTTGAGTGAACATAAAGCGCGGCATTTAAAAATCGGAAAATATATGTAAGTGGTAAAATAGTAGTTAATAGATGCTAAATAAACTCTTGTAATAATTATTTGCGCTATTTAAGTAAAAACATTAACTTATCATGGCGATTCAAATCAAAATAATATTTTTGAAACTTTTGTTGGACTTAATTAAATTAGTACACAAACAAATGAAACATTTAAAAATCTATTTGATGAAAATTGATTGCGTGATATAAAATCGTAACAAAATAAATCGTAAAATAGTATCATTAATTTAAAATTTAAAAAAATATTAGTCGTAAATTAATTACAAGAAATATCTAAGTCTATGTTACAACCTTTCAAAACTAAAATAACATATTATTTGTAAATAAGTAAATGTGTATTTGCCGGTTAGTTCTTTAATTACACACACCACCGCTAATATTTTCTAGTATGATTAACATATAAACAATACATCATCATCATACAACCAAGTTTTTCGAACTACTGACAATCGAACATCAATGCATATACTTGTAATTTACTTTGGT
The DNA here is from genome assembly GCA_034693345.1 of Entomobrya multifasciata. NCBI lineage: Eukaryota > Metazoa > Arthropoda > Collembola > Entomobryomorpha > Entomobryidae > Entomobrya > Entomobrya multifasciata. Next base: position 6,827 of record JAQFXM010007818.1, read on the forward strand.
CCTCAATCATTAAAGTAGAAACTTCAAATAAATGAGCTATTGTTAATATATATATTTGGTATTATGGGATTTAAAATACACGTTTATGAATTGATTGGGCTAATCATCAACTATGAATATAAATTGACATCAAAGTTGTCTATGTCCATATGCAATAAGGTTGATCAAAAAAATATTAGGTATGTAACATACATTACCATTGAAATATCTTATCTGCACCCTAAATTTCCCTCAAAGTTCTTAAAAGTTAATCAAACGTATAATTAAGGCACACATTCTTTTCAATGTTTTGCAATTATTATTACAGTATATTTAATACTGAGTATATGCACGTAATCAAAAACGTATTTATTATACCGCCTTTCGCTTTAGGGGAATATTAATAACTTATCATGGTTTGTATTTTTTACGATTTTTATCCATATAAACGCCAAAAATTGATATCTTTAGAGAGTTCTTATTATAGTATCCACATATTTATAGTAAATAGAAATAGTTGACAAAATATGCACGTTGTATGTCACTGCTACAACAGTAAAATGAATACAGTTCATTATTTTAGATGACTTCATGAAACGTACGATGTTCATGTTCATTTAAAACCCAAAGTAGCAACTTTACTTTTTATTGAATTGAGAAGAAAAATTAATAGTAAAACACCCATTAAATATCTTAACCCAATGTTAGCATTGCACTCTTTGTAGCAAGTTATATAACGTTATTCTCGTGTTTCATTAAAAGATAAAATGTATTCGCTTTTTGTATTGGATTGCGTGTCATTTTACCCAACAATCTTGCCAACTGTTAGCTCAAAGGCAGTTAGTTGTTGATGACTATCTAAAGTCTATCTAGCAAAATAACGTCTATCCTCCAGTAGGCGGAGTACAACAAGTAAACTCAGGACGCCTCCATGAATATCAAGTCTTAAATTGAAATGCGATGTTGTAAATGCGTAATGTAATGTTGGTAAATATTTGAGAAAATAGGTAGTACACTGTTATATATCTCCTTAAATACCAACCGCAGCCAAATAATCGTATTACTTGAGAATAGAACCTGTATAATACTCAAAAAGTATAACATGTTAAAGCACTAACCGCTCTTACGTACGGCCTATGATATTTTGTATTATAATATATTTTCTAGAAAACAAGATAGGGAAAAACAAGATCTTCAATTATGATGATGATTATTTTACTGGAATGAGTCCCTTTCTCATGCAAGGGAGGAGTAAAGAGCAGAGTTATTGGATCTTACATTTGACATTGGAGAAGGGTGTAAGTTAAAGAGTGTTTACGAGGAACATGATATATCATGATGTTCCCCAAAGTGGTAATTTTGTTAAAGAAACTCTTTGAAACTTTGGGGTAACAAAATGAAACCCTTTGATGGTGCAGTGATGTGATAATATGCTGTTTTTTACTGCCGTGCTAGTTATTACAAAAATATTTCCTATCGTGCTTCAAGAAAAATCATCTCTTCTCGTTTTTAGGGTAGTTTTGTTCCGTTATTCAGTGGCCTGAATAGGATGAGTTTGTGTGTGTGTGGCCTGTCCTCTTTGTTTAAAAATCACCTAACTAACAGTCACACTGATTGTTTTTAAAGAGTACAGTGCTATATATAGTTTTTTTCCTGTAGCCCACATCTAAATTCGGCTAGCTTTGCGTGTTATGTGGAGATAGGAATTTCTTCAAAATCTACTTTCGAAGTCAATATAAAATGCAAGACGGCTTCTTTTCTGTCTTTCCAAATTATCTGGCTATTTTATATCTGAAACCACTCAAATTTTCCACAACATGCTTAAAAATATTAAATATGAAAGATGATGTTAATACAAAACGAAATTGTCAATAAACTTATAAATCATGAAAAATAAAGTTAAAAAGTTCAATTGATAAATAGGCGGCGCAATAAAAATTGTGATTAGATTATAAAATCATTTAAAAAATTGGCGTGTTTTTTCGACGAAAGGACGGCTACATGTTGATCGTTCATGATCTACAATTAATACATTCGATCTGAATTTGACACTGTTTATATAGACGTTTAACCGTGTAAAGAAATCGTTTTTACGGATGACGATGCCTTTACTAAAATCAAAATTTAGATCGGTTTTGGAGAATAAGTTCGACTGTGGGATTTTAGTTTAATTTTCTAAATTTAGGTGAGTGATGCAAATTTCCTCCAATTATGGATATTTATTTTAGTTTTGGAAATTTAGATCAGGTTTCGAAATTAAAAACAGTTTTGGAAATTTCCTTAAATTACAAGTTTACAACTTTAATTCTTCACTTACCTTAGTGCTAGATTGCCCTACTGTTTCGCAAGGGTGCCCACTTGGGGAACTGGATTTACGGATTTTCACCGTTGTATTTAACTATGATTTTAAATTATTTTTAATTGGTTAAATTTTAACAATTGTGAAAAAATTAAAAAGATTTAAAAAGATTTAAAGAACAAAATTTTAGTAGTATCTACACTCATAGAGGTAAAAAATAACCTCATAGAGGATAATTAAGTCCGAGAGGTTAGTCTCGTCTGGGGTAGGTAGTTGATTCATGTCTAAAGGGTATGAAGAGTACCTTGTCCTTGTTCTTGTGCGTTTTTATATACACCATGCATGCACTTGATATGCATGCATGTATGCACGTTTTTGTATGTTACGGAACGCCACATATATTGTGCCTGGAGGCTTTGAAGCATAAGTTAAATCATGCTGCATCCCGTCATCTCAACCCCAAGATACGGGATGCTGCCACCGACTAGCCCTAACACTTCTAGACTCCTACCAACGGTTCTCATATTGGGGCATAAATTAAGTCAAGGCACGCCCACTAGCACCCCTACACCAGATGGGGCAACTTCCCTATTAATTGGCCAAAATGCCTCAAGATTGGTAGGTGGGTCCACATGATCCACAATTCCAAGCCGTCTTGGCCTCCATCGTAGAGCTCAGGATTCGAACGAAACTTTCCTTTATTTTACTAATGGACAAAAAAGATGTCGACTGACAATGAGAATAATGTCAAAATTTTGGATTTTTTTACACCGACAATAGTTTCAATTAAAATAGCATATCTATTGGTTTAATTTGCTTGTACTTTAGTGTCATTGCGCAAGAAAAACCTGGTTTTGTAAATGTTGCCTCCATTGTTCAATAAAAGTGTGTCAAAATTGTTTTGTGGACATGCAAAATGCAGACTTTGAAAATATATTTGTTTGTCAGCATGTATTTGGAGTACACATGTCAAGTTCCTCCCCGGCAGCAACATGAGGTAGTATTGAGCGATCTTGCTTGCGAGGAAAAGTAGCATACAAAAAAGTGAAGATTAACCTCTATTAGTTGATTTTTTAGGCGACAAGTTTAGTCAGATTTAGCTTGTGTATGCACACGTTTTGAAACAGGCTTTTGAAAAAATTCAGTACAAATAAATATTTTCATCAAGACTAACTTTAGCATCTAGAAAATTAATCTAAAAATCACTAAATATTATTTCGTGTTTAGTAAAAATTATTATTATGAAATAATATGAGAAATACTGTGAGATTTTCTTCCGAGACGAAGGCTGCGTTTCCCATCTCAATCCTCTTGAACTGGAAAAATAATTAATCATTATATGCAATGTAATAATAATCAAGGCTAAAGTTTAAAAAATCTAAAATAAATTGTTAGTCAAAATCAAGTAAATAATTTCTCTGTCGAAATAATTATTACTATCTGCTGGATTTTTAGCTTGAAAAGTAAATCTACGCAAGTTGAATCATAATGATAAATCAACTTATCATTATAATTTATCATGGTTTTCCCTTTTTCCCTAGCAATTTTTGATGTTATTTTTTACATTGAATCGTAAAACTAGAATCTTGTAAGTTATTAAGTTTTGTTATTAGTAAGTTTACCCCCAAGTTGTCAGTCCAGAACATTCATTATTCTCATAATTGCTTTATTTATTTAGGGATTATGATAATGTTGTGGTAGGTTTCATACATATAATGACTATTTCCCTGCATGGAGGCACAGTTTCGGTAAGTTGAGCAAAAAAGTAAGTTGTTGACGGTGGTGCTGCTTAGAGCTGGGAGTTTGAAATTTTCGCTTTACCTGCTGCAACTGTAACTGCCAAAATCTGACTTGCCTGCCCATACCTGCCTGCTCTAGTTTTACAAAAATATCTACCTGTACCCGCAGGTAACTGCAGTTACCTGCCAATATAGGAAAAATTGTTTTCCAGGCACAATTGTATGATGCCACTCAAACAGTGCTTCGATAATTCAATGAAATGCGTAAATATTTACCAAATTCATTTATCTACAATATATAGTAATGTTTAACGTCGTAAATATTGAAAAACTGTTAACTAAATATTACTTTGAGTCAACTTATTCAAGCAAATTGTCTTGAAATAAGCGGTTTTATATAGAAGATAAGCAAAAATTTAAAGAGGCAGGTAAGAGCAGGTAAGTACAGGTACCTGCATTTTTTTCTTTAAGGCACCTGCCTGTAACTGTACCTGCTACTACTCAAAAACTTTCTACCTGCCTGCTAGCAGTTACAGGCAGGTACAGGCAGTTACAGTTAACAGGTATAGCAGGCAGAAAACTCCCA
>JAQFXM010007819.1:0-11427 GCA_034693345.1 Entomobrya multifasciata
GGACTAGCACGTTGCAGTGTAATCTGTGCAGTCTGGTTGCTGGAGTTCAAATAACTTGTCTCACAAATCAATTTGAGTATTTCATTGAAACATTTTGCATTGTAAGCAACTATAAATAATGTGAAATGTCATGTGTGCTTATATGTCACATAAGCCAACAGATTTTTAATACAAAGGATTATATGTAATCCTATCCATATCCATTAATCCTATTAAAATAGCAAATCCAAAAATTTCCAGAAAAAATCCTCACCAAACAAAATACGTGGTTCAAAACAAAAGAAAACAAAAGATAATGAATACACGCAGCTGGCTAAATTTCATAGTACCTTGTATTCAAACAATTCAAATGTGTCTACTAACAAGTAATCTATCCAGTTATCAAACATCAAGTACCATGAACAGGATAGCTGCCGGACTTTTATTAATCGCAACGATATCTGGAACGTTATTTTTTCACTTGTATCTAAATAATGCAGATTTATTTGCATACTATTTTATTAGTTTGCTCTCATTTTCAAACACGCACCAGCAAATTCAAACAAGTGGGCGAACTGGAAAAACGTGTTTTAAGATGACGCTTCTGGAAAAATTGCACATTTTATTTGTTTCTCTGTTACTTATTACTCCATTCACATTTTTACATTTATACGTTCTAGGTTTTCACTAGAAGAACCCATGCAAGCCGTCTTTATTGGGGTATTTTGTTTTGAGCGAATGTTATTCAAACGCTGTGAGCAGTGAATAATTTGTACTTGAATACATTGCTAAACTTGTTCTAAAATTTGTAATTTACGTAGTAAATATTTGCATATGGTTTCATATGCATTGTGCAACAGTTTTTATGATTGCTTCAGTTAAAATATTAGGAGCAATGATGATACGAGAAAGCGTTCAAATGTTTTTAGAACGATTTAAACATAGCACAAATATTTATAATGACGCTATATTATACAGACAGCTTTATTTACTTAATGAAATATCAAACTTCTTAATGAAATCTTGCATGCTAGTTTGCTTAATTACTCGTCTTACTAGATTTGCGATTATTCTAAGTATGCTAGTAGGATTCTCCAATGGTACATATGAGAAAACAAATAGCCTGATGGTAATAAGTTTTGGAATGATGGGTGAAAATGCAGTGTTCATGATGTTAGTTTTATTAAATGGGTTGGTGTCCGTTTATAAAGAATCTAAAAAAGTATTACAAGCTTCAAAAATATTGGAGACAGGTTATGATTCTAGAAAAGATAGAAAATGTTCTAGAAGATATTGGAAATCTTGTGGTGTATTTAAAATTAAATTTGGCGATAGCACTTATTTAGAAGAGCTGACACCTTTGGTATGCTTAGATTTTTCATTAAATTTAACAGTTCAATTTTTGCTTTTATCAGTCTCTACCTAAAAAATAATTGTTTGTTTAATTATTTAGTTCAGTTACTTTAAGTTTCATAAATTTTTCGAATTAAAATTGGAAACACCTTAGTAATATATATAGTCCGAATAAACCAAATCGTTGAAGTATAGTTGCTTTAAAAGTTCACATATTTTAGTATATGCGTTATTAAGCAATTTGATTTGTATTTATAGTTTTGCGCTTTACGTAAGATATGATATGTGATGATGTGTGCAATTATTTGGTCTGGAAATCCAGTGGCCATACTGCTGTATTTAATAAATATCAACTTCCAATTGTTCAAATTTTGACAAATTCCATTTACGTATATTAGTATTTATTCTTAATGTTCAAACATCACGTCGCAGTACAAAAAAATGAATTCAGACTTAGATAAAACTTGCATCAAAATACTTTGGTCTATCAACCCAAAAATACATAGTACACATTCTCCCAAATAAGTATTAATACGCCTACTATCAAAATAACTATGCACACCGCTAAAATAAACGGAAGATTTTGCATTGTTATAAATGCATCTTCTTCATGAAATCTAGGAACAGAATGTTTCGTTTCATATACTTCGAGTGCATTAAATTTCAGCAAAAACGACCACGCTGACCATCTATCCCATATTAATTCTAACCCACTATCCTTAAATTGGTCTAAAGTTTTAAATACCCAATGCTGATTAGTTGAATCCATTTCCCAGAAGTAGTGACGCAACGTAACATATTCAGGAATCTGATAACATGTTAAGCCACTTTTAAATAGTTTGGTGCTTTGTCCTATCAATTCAGCAGTATCTGAGGCTGAGTCTGACATAACAAGAAAACTATTCATCAAGTCTAAAAGAGTACTATTAGATTTTTGGTTATTTATATCTGTCTCAAAAAAGCTGTCATTGATTTTATTTAAGATTCCTTTCTTTTTAAAATACGACCTGTAATATTCTTCGGGTGAGTATTTATTCCCTCCGTCATGTTTTAAAATTCTAAGTCCAGCTTCTATACCTTCATGGACTGTTTTAAATATGTGTTGGGGCGTACTTACGGTTAGGATACTAGTTATTGAATTTTCATAAAGTGTACAGAAAAACAACCCTAATAACGAAATAAACAAGAAAACTTTTGAATCAGAAACACTGACTGTTGGAACTTGCTTAAGGAATGTAGTAAATACAATGTATATTGCATGCATTAAGTTTAGAAACGAAAGTGCAAAGCGTTTGCTTAACAATATTATCGTTGAGATCACGAATATACCAATTATTAAAGTAGCCCAAACATCAATTTCAAAAATTGTTAACCATTGTTGACTGGTGAAGTACGATCTCATATTAGATTGAGTGCGACAGTGTACACCATATGTTGTAATGTAGTATGCAAAATGTAATGTTATGCGAATCCAAAAGTTGAGCAAAATACTGTTATCCAAATATGTAACAGGAGCTTTTATAAATTGCCCGGAATTTAGTAAGTCCAATATCACGTTTTCTCTTACATCTCTGCCATTGAACAATAATAATGAAACATTATGAATCTTTCCTAGGGTGAGCACGCTCATAAGTGCACTTTCGCAGTGAAATCGAAGTATATGTCTGGGAACGAAATAAAGGCAAGCATTTCTCTTGTAGTCATGATGAATCCGGTTTAGGTAAGAAAACAAAACTGACTGGAAAAGCGCAATTATCTCTTTTTCGGAAGTGGCACTCCGAAAGAGATGTCGATGCAATATCACTGGATTACCAAGGGATAAAAGGTTAAACATTTTTATTTTGTTAAAATCCAGATTTCTGCTGCAAAAATTCATGCAAACTACAAAACCAGTGGTGTTTTCTAAATCTATGATTATTTTGACCGCAGGTGTGTCTTTAGATCGGTCTGAGAACCAGGAATCGGGAAAAGTTTCGAAAATTTCTTTGTGAATAAAAATTATTAAAGTATTAATCAAAAACACTTCTTTGAAAAACACGTAATCTACTAACCAAGTATTAGTTTCAGTGAAAGGGGTAATTATAATGTTATGTGGCTGCTCGTATTTGTGTTGGGAATGTTTTCTGTTGTACGTAAAGTAATATAGATAAACAACTTGGACTATATCAAGTGGAAAACTTGCAAGGTCGGTGTCAAAATTGTAAAAGTAAGCAACAGATTTCGGATTGTCAATGTAATTAAATTGGTGGAAAACATTAGGTTGGTCTTTCGTTTCTGACGAACTATGGGGAACTGGCAATTTGATTGAAATTACTGACGGGTAGAAAATATTTATAACTAAAATTACTTTACTGAGCACTTTAGCTAATATTTTGACCATTTTATCAAAATTGTATAAATTTGTGCAGGCTAAACAAAATATGCAATCTACGCAAGGGAAAATATGAAACTGGGGTTTATACTCAGTTTGAATGGAATAAAAGTGTGATATAGTTTTTTTCAAGACAAAACGTAAGTTATTAAAATTTCAGTGCATTAAATAACAACACACAATCAATCATATATTAGTACCACTCAAGTATGTCTTTGTATTATTCAGTTTGGCATCGATGATTTAATAAGTGGTCACTTAATATGCTTCAAAGTAAAGCTTTAAATTATTTCAACACTTATGACAAGGCAGAATTACTAAAATGATTACTTCAAAAGTTTTTCAAAGTACCCACAATATGGTTAATGGAAGACACGGAGAACATAATTGGCAAATGTAAATTTTTCATCATTAAAAAAATTAAAACGACTTTGAGTTTCAGATGATACGTAACCAAATGAATTGCGTTTAAAAATGAGTAATGCTGGAACACGAGCAAATACAATTTGGGTTTAAATTTTATTTCTGCGCTAGTTTGTCTGAGAAAATTTAATAAACTGACTAAGTACTCAAACTAATGCCGTTCGTTAACGAGCATACTAATACAAATTTATCAATCAAACGTAGAATACGACCATGAGTTCCTTTTTCTGTAAAACACAATTTTGTTTTGTAAGAGTACTTATATATGTCTTGAATATATAGTTAACACTATGCGTTAAAGGTGTTGTTACCTAAATTGGATACTTATTGCCAGATAAAAGTACTTTTTTCTAAACTAAAATAAAACGCATGGTATCCGATAAATTTACCAAACAGCCCTGCATTAGTATTTGTAGCATATCTTGATTATTTATTTAACACGTATCTCTACAGTAAATACGTTGATTTGTTTCGTACAAAAAGATTGCAGAATCTTAATGTACTAGTAAAATTATCTTTCTTCCGCTCGTTTGTTTGCAGTTTTTTAAAATCTCCTTATAAGTGGCAACTGCCATATTCAAATTTGGACCACGTTTTTTCGCTGTTTATTAATAGAACTCTAGTATGCCTGTCAAAATTTCGAAATTATATGCATACAAACTCATAATAATAGGTACTTTATTAATTACTACGCAAATATAATATGCTTCCCACCAATTTTATATGCTTCTCAACTATTGTTTTTATAACAAACTGAAAAAAATACACAACAGATTTTTTGGTTTAAGTAAATACACCGTGTAAACTCACGGAAGTGTAAATTTTTGAAGTTGAGAACAAAAAAATAAGGTTACAACTACTAATAACAAGTCATGACAAGTCATGAGAATGAGTACGAAGATGAATGTATAATCATTGCATTTTTCTTTGTTCGCCCTAAGCAATTGGCGCAATATGTGCCAAGCCATAAAGTTTGACTAATTTTTCCGGCGAAAAATAGAACTTAGACCTATAGTTCCTTTACAAAAGCTGATGAACATTGACCCCTCTATCGAAATATTCAATAAAACATTTTGTCCATAAGTCAGCATATGACCTGTTTGACCCTGCTGTCCCGAGGGGTTGTGACCTCGAAAGATGAATATCTCTAGCGATGGAATATTTGGCCTGAAGTGTCTGTGTGCCAAGTTTTAAGTAATTGGTTGATGCGTTTCAAAGTTAGAGCGCAAACGGACGGACGGACGGACGGACATACAGACGGACAGACGAACAAACTAAAATTATAATTACGATGAATACATTCATCTACGTAATAAATAAATTGTTGGAGGGAGAGCATTTACTAACTTTTTTGATTGTTTTTCCCATCTCGCAAAAACATCGTAACTCCAATTGAATTTGCTTTTACTAAACAAACCAATTACGTATTTGTGCTGTTAACATTCAAGTTGTTTTGATATAAAGAAATACCAAAACATAAAAAGTCCTCTTTACTTATAAATTCTTCTTCTTCCAAAACTAACTTCGATTTGACACGTCAATGACAAAATTTCCATAAAAAGTGTGCAATCAATAATAATGATACAATAGTATTCTAATTCAACTACGAAAATGAATACGTCACTCAGTTATTTTATTCACCGAAAAATCCAAAAACACCAAAAATGTACAATTGTCGAAAAAGTTTCCCTGAAAAAAGCACACCTTTACCACCGGAAATGATTTCCAATACCTTTTTACCATTTGTCCAAAAAGTCCCCTTTGATTCCGAAACAGAAGCCTTCGATTAACTACAGGCATAATTTCGTTAAAGACTCAAATGACAAAGAAAAATCTGATAAAATTTTGCGACATTCCAATACTGATCAGGATTACTAGCACCATTATGGATGAATAATCCATACTTGATCCCAGAACCACAAGAGTGTAAACTGGTACGGAAAATAGAAGTGGGGATAAAATCACATAGGTCGGCGTGACTGTTATTTGCATCAAGTTGTTGTACGCATTAACCAGTATTTGGAACTGGCGATGTAACAAAACGACATCTCGTAAATCCGAAAAACCTTCCAGTCCATCAATTGTTATAGATTAAATATGGTTAACTTTAGTATATTTCAAAATACAATCATAATATTTCCAATCAAGCTAACCTTGATATAAATGTCGCAATCGAAGTCAAGCAAAACTGAATTGTTGTCATGCAAAATGTTGTACTCTTATCTGCGCCTGCTGCAGCAAGTTTATAACTATTGTACACAAGCAGGGCTCCCAAAACTCTTCCGAATATTTTTGCAAAACAAACTGCATTCGTACTTTGCTTTGTTGAAATGGTCCAGTCAGCGTAAACTCGTGGCAAAAGGCTGCAAGGAGGTAATGGAAAGAAAAATGCTGCAGTTCCCATCAGTACACAAATTGTTAAGTAATTTGAACGGAAGTTTCGAACATATTTGTTATTTTTCGGATTCCAAAAGTGAATTTCTTTGGGATCTTGCGGATTGATATATCGTTTCTCAAATGAAAGAAGTTCGTTTAAAATATGTGTTGCTGTTGAAGTTTTTTGGTAGTAGAAGTACACGTGATATGCCAGGTTAAAAAATACATAGATGTTGGCAAACGCAAATGCCTTGTAAGCAAATGACGAAGATTGTTCAAAAATGCACTTGTATGTGCAAACAAGTCCTGTGATAAATGCATTTGCAAAGTGATATTTCCAATCCCTATTGTGATATTGCTTATTAGCTTTGAAAATATAGGTGCCAGTGGGGTCCTTTTGTAAATCAAGTGGAAATTTTAAGAACGGTGTGATAGATGATTTGAAAGTATATTTTATGTTTTTGGACAATTCTAAAATTATGCTTGTTATTAGAAGCATTACTTAAGGTAATAAAGCTGTAATTAATCTGAAAAGTTATTTAACTTTTTCTGAAATACGTCGTTGCCAAAATAATTTGAGTTAAATATTGCGCAAAAAAATTGTTCTACTTCCGTGTTTTTTGCTAAAAATCCTAAGCAATAAAAACAATGGACTGTTCAAGTTTAGCAATTCAACTTAACTGACAAAACTAGTCCCACAAGATGCGTTTATATTTTCTCATATATAAGGGGGAAAATGCGTAAACGTTTAAATTTTTTAACTTTCTAAATTGCAAAAAACATTCAAAACAAAATGTTATCGGTTAGTTCATCTGGTTATAATGCTTAGCTGTTACTACCTGTATTGGTGCAGCATAAATACTAATAATTTATTGAAATGTTTTTGGGAAAAAATCATCTTAATGAATGGGTTGTTTTTTTGCCAAAAATAAATTTAACTTGTCTTGAAAAAAAATGTTTTTTGGCAAGTAGTTGATAAAAACAAAATTACATAGTAAATACGTCAAGGGAAAGAATTCGCGTGTACATAAAACTTACATTTTCCTTGCTAACGAAATATCGTAATAAAACTGTTTTCTTATAGATTCAAAAGCTTAAGTTTATAAAAACAAAAAAAACAACGTTTTATGACAAGAAACTGCAAATTACAACATTGAACATTGTATTGGATACACATTTTTGTATTGAGCGTATTCAAACTCATTTATTCTGTCTTCGTTTAAAGTAATAAGTACAAATAACTCATTTAAACATACGTTACAATAATAACATGTTCAGATGACACTAAAACTTACATCCAAGCTGGTCTTGTTGCTTTTTATGGTAATCATTACTAATAAATGACGGCTTGCGTGATGTTGTACAAAGCAAAAGCTTATGTGTGATAACAAAGCTTAAGCTTTTTTCCTAAATCTAAAATTATGCTTGTCATGAGTATCGATACATCTCTACTAAATCCATGTTGTGTCAAAAACATAAGCAGGAAACAAAAAGTTCATACGGTTCTTCTTAAAACGATTTTGTTTACCTCTTGTTAAAACAATCTGACTGCATGAATTTTTAAATATCAACCAATTACATAAGCTAGCGACAGATAAAATCGTGTGAATACCATTGTAATTGTTTATTGCCTCAAAATAGGTAGTTGTGAGAGAAACCACGAAAAGATATAAATTATCAAATGGTTTTTCAATTTTTCCGAACAGTTTGTTGAAACTAATAGTTAACTATTTCATTTCAAAATACAGTTTTCGCGTGGCATAATTATTCAACACAACTAGCAAGTAAACAATAAAAAACACTGGGTGTAGATATGTATAAAATTGTTATGCTTACAAATAACAGACATGTAACCAAAAAAGAAATATTACGAAGCCGCTAAAACAAAGTTTAATAAAAACTGTAACGCAAAAAGGTTGTAAACAAGAATACTACGGAAAGTGTATAAACATCCCAGACAGAGAATAATAAATTGAAACACATCATGTACACACTTCTTAATTTTATTGCCATTAGATATTTAAGTAGGAATTTTGCCACAACGCATATGTTTTGTAAACATCTTTACAAATAGATGAACATATATGCACCTTAATATTCAAAGTTGTAAAACTATAATTTGTTTAATCATAAAAACACACGTAAGTACATTTTTATTTTAACATTAAAGTACTAAATCTGCAAAAAGCACTACACAATGTCAAAGCAACATGATTTTTTTTGCATAAATTCATACGTCAATATTTTTGTTCGAAAAACATAAACAGCTACATCAAAAGAATTTACTTTACAGTTTATAATGCTAAGATAATCATAATAAATGTATTGTGACCGGGTCTCCTTTAGACCAATGAAATATTTTGTAGGCTTGATAAATTTTAAATTTTATTCTTGTCAGAAATTCGGAATCCAGAAAAAAATGGACGTCGAACCCAACACAAATATGCAATTTATCTGTCCATTAAAATGAGGTTTATTGCTTGATCAACTGAAAAGTCAAGGAACACCAGAGATGTACAGTTTTCGAAGAAATTTCCCTGAAAAAAGTTGACCTTGACTAATGGAAACGATTTCCAACATCTTTTAACCATTTTTCTGAACATGCCACCTTTGCCCTTAAATAATAACCTTCGCTCAATTATGGGTTTACTTTCCTTGTATACTTGAATAGCAAAGAAAAACCCGACAAAGTTTTGCGACATTCCTGTGCTGCATAAAATTATTAGAACCAGCACTAATAGGTAATCCCTACTGGAACCATATACTATCAGGATATAAAAGGATACCGACACAATAAGTGGCGACAAAATCACATAAGTTGGTGTAATAGTCATTTGCATTAATTTGTTATAAGCATTGGCCAATATTTGAAACTGACGATGCATCAATACAATATCTTCAAGGTCTGCAGTTCCTTCCATTTTATCGGTTTTCCTAGGTAACATTTTTTGTCAGTATTTATCCTGTTTATAAATCTGAATTGTAAATTGTTGCTTAAAGCTTACCTGGATACCAGTGTTGCAATTGAAGACAAACAGTACTGAATTGACGTCATGCAAAAGGTAGTACTTATATCAGCAGCTGCTGTAGCCAATTTAAAGCTGTTATACACAATCAGAGCACCAAGTATTCTTCCAAATACCTTAGCAACATTTTCTTCTTTTGTACAGTGTTCTGTGGAAGTAATCCAGTTCGAGTAAACTTGTGGCAGTATACTACAAGGAGCCTTTGGAAAAAAGAATGTTGCAGTGGCCATAAGTATAGGAATAGCCAAATAATTTGTACGAAAGTTTTCGATACAAAATTTAGCAAATTTAACTTTCCAGTTGTTCTTTAGATTCCAAAACGTTATCTCTTCTGGATTATTGGGGTCTATGTATCGTTTTTCAAATGCAAGCAACGCATTAAATATACTTGCTGCTTTGGCTGTATTACGATGGTAGAAGTAGACGTGGTATGCCAAATTGAAGAACACATAAATGTTAGCAAATGAAAATGCCTTGTAAGCCAGTGATGAGGTTTCTTCAAAAAGACACTTATAACTGCAGACTAGTCCTGTGAAAACGGCGTTTAAAAAGTGTATTATCCAATCACTTTTGTGATAGTGCTTATTCGCTTTGAAAATATAGAGGCCATTTGTGTTGCTTTGTATATTCAGGGGATATTTTAAAAAGGGAGTTATTGTTGTCTTTTGAGATAAACTCAAGTTCTTTGTTAAATCTAAAATGATGTTTGTAATAAGCAGCATTACAAAAACTCTTTCAAGACAAGGTTTTGAGTACTACAATTTTTCACCGACGAAAATGATTGACATAAACTTGCGTAAATGAAATTAGTTCTTAGAATTGGTGCCTTATAGGTTCGAAAGTATGCAATCGATCGTATTTTGACGAAAAACTTTTGTAAGTTTAACAATTTAGTAACATAAACGTTGGTGGTTTTCTGGTGTCCTATGTACTTTAATTTCAGAACTAGCAAAAATTTAACAACAGTTCTCTATGAAAATGACTACTTGGCTGATTTTAAAGACTGTATTATGAACTAGGAATTTAATCACCATTGAAAATAAAATATCCGCTGGTTTTACGGACACAATCAGTAGAATGCTGGTGCTTAATTTATTTTTTACTTGTTTATGAATTACGAGAATACGCCTAGATCATTCTTTGGGTGAGCCTTTAATCAAAAATTTATTTGGTGGTATTGTTTTAATATTTCCCAAATAGATAATGATAGTTGATTAGACTTGGTTAAAATAATTTTATTTTATCCAGATATGTTCCTAAGGCTTAAAAACAAATATCTGGTCAATAGCAAGATAATATTATATATGCATTGCGTGACAATTCTATACCTAAAAAACTTGAAGCAAAATATACTTTTCACGCCTCGCAAAACTTATATAAAGTGTCAATAAATAAACACTTTTATTCCTATATATTCCATATAGAAGTGGAAACATCCATATAAGCCAAAATGAATAAAACATCTCCACATACGAAGTGGTTTTATAACTTTTTCCCATTTGTAATGGAAAATGTAAAACTACGTAGTGAGCTCGTTTAAGCGAAAGAATTCTAAATGACATGCATAACAAGTCATGACAAGTCATGAAAATGAGTACGTAGATGAATGTATGTATACGTATCGAGTTTTTCTTTGCATTGAATTGGAGCAATGCAATGTGTGGCGAGTCATAAAGTTTAACCAATTTTTCTGACGAAATAGAAAAATTAGACCTGCAGTTCCTTGTCAAAAGTTGATGTCCATTGACTCCTCTATCGAAATGTGCAATAAAAAATTTCGTCCATAAGTCAACATGTCACCTCTTTGACCCTGCTGTCGAGAGGGTTTGACCCCGGAAGCTGAAAATTTCTAGCGATGGAGTACTTGGCCTGAAGTGTCTGTGTGCCAAGTTTGAAGTA
>JAQFXM010007820.1:0-11426 GCA_034693345.1 Entomobrya multifasciata
TTTCGATATCGTGAATTGCTTCCCCTTGTACTTCCTGACGATCTACAATTAGGTCATTGTTGTCCTCACTTGCCGTATCGGAAATATGTCCACTATTAGAGTTTTCTCTAGAAATTTTAATAAAAAAGGATTATATGCATTTATTTGCTCGTAAATTACAAGTGATAAAAAATTTGGACATCCAAACTTACCCATGCAATGCTTGACCGATATCTGCCATGAAGTCATCTGGCAAGTTGGTTTCTTCATCTTCAATAACATTGCTGTAATTCAAACGATATCTGAAAAACAGTGAATTGCAATCCAAAAAATGTAAACGTTAGTGGCATTAACATACATACCTGAAAAGAGGGTCATCGATTTCTGTCTCTGGTTCATCCAACATTCGTTCATTTGAGTTGAACAAACCGACTTTCACAGTAACCTCATCATCAGTTACTATTAAATTATTTGCGCATGTAACATCTCCAACAATTCCGTCGCAATTACTGGGATACACAAGAGAAACAAGAGCAGCAAATGAAACGAGCCATTCCGTGAAAATTTGTTGGTCAAATTGTTGGGTTGTCTCTGGTAGTTGGGACACGGAAATGTTTTCAGATTTACAATGAACACTCTTTGTCACGTTATCTTGAACCAACGTTTGCAAAATAACTCGAGGCTGTAATTGTGGCAGCGTTCTACTTCGATGACCTACGTAATAATACACCATTTTGTAAAAAGAAGTTAAATCAAATTTATAATTTGACGTTGTAATAATAATTCTTACAGTTTTTTATAATTTCCGTCCTCAAACTTTGAAAACTTTCGATGTTTTCAGTTGAAGTACTGTTGATCTGGACAATGCCCTCATCTGGTTGAAAACAGTGCTG
Organism: Entomobrya multifasciata; assembly: GCA_034693345.1. NCBI lineage: Eukaryota > Metazoa > Arthropoda > Collembola > Entomobryomorpha > Entomobryidae > Entomobrya > Entomobrya multifasciata. The sequence continues at coordinate 873 of JAQFXM010007820.1, forward strand.
CATATATTTTACTCTTGAGGTAACCCTATCTGCTGATTCCATCACTTTGACTAACGTCTCTAGTTTTAATAGTAACTTCAGCTCTAAGCATTTTATTCCATGGTAAACTTTACAAAAACTGCTAACTAAATTTTCACAATCCTTACAACATTTGAATGTTGAATTTGGTAGCACCATAAGTAATTTCTTAAACTTTTCATCATTTTCATTCAAAAAATTAGCTAACAACTTTGTAAACTTATTTATTGTATTGGTATTTTCCTGGTTCTGTTCAATTAAAATACTTTTGTAGCAAAATGTACAAAAATTATGTGTATCACTCGAGGCTGCCATTTTGGGGAAAATTGTTTTTGTAATTGTCAATTAATAATGAAATCAAATTTGCAATGACTGGTAAAAACAAGATTTTCACAGAAAGCTGTGTACGTGTGCCTGTTGCATTTTACGATGTGTTCGATGTAAACAAAACCACATGTCAGCTGGCTTATGATTTTGATGTTCAAAATATGTACACAACTTTGTATGTGATGTAAATGTTCTCACACTTACTTCATAGTACTTGTGAAAAAATGCATCCATCCTTGCTTGAGTATGAACTTTTGGTAAAGGAAAAATTGGTCTTATAGCATTTTGCATGCAGTTTGTAATGGTTTCCCAACCCAAATAGTAATTTTAATCAGAGTTTTTTATTGAACAATTTAAGCTGTGTAGATGTGCCTTTTGCATTTACGGTGTGTTCAATGCAAACAAAACCACATGTCAGCTGTGTGATGGTTTTGATGTTTAGATGTGTACAGATGTAAATGTCTGGCATGAAACATTGTGATTAATTGCATCCTTCCTTGCTAGAATATGAAATTTTGTTTAACACATTTTTAGGTAAAGGAAAAATTGGACTTACACTATAGCATTTTGTATTCTGATTGTCATGGTTCCCCAAACCAAATAGTGATATTAATCGAAGGTTTTTTATTTAAAAAACTAATGTGACAATTGCTTTCTTGTAAACTTAAAAACCTTTATTTATTTTTAAGAAGTCCTTTTTTGTTTCATAAAAACTTATAGTGTATCATAAAACCAACATTTCAAAATGTATATATAAATGCTTTAAACATTTTTCATTTTATTTATTTTTATAAATATTACAAAGTAATAACTAATTAAGTCCTTAATAAAATTAAAGATAATGTTTTCTTAGGAGAACAAATCAAATCGTTCATGTGAAACTTTCATAAATTCTAAGCATGAAATCATTCATGATCAAAAACTCGTAATATTTGTTTAAATTTTAAATGCATTCTGCAAACATATATTTACATAATACGCATTACAAATGACTACACGTGAAATTTGAAACATAAGTCTTGACTACTATGCAATGCTGATTTATGTGTATGGGCTAGAAATTACTACCGTGTAATAATAAATGCATAATAGTGATTTTAATACAGGTCTTTAAAACACTGACCAACAAACATTAAGAATGTGGTTTAATTTAACAAAGATGATTTACATAAATGTACTAAAATACAACTAGCCTCATTTATATTTTTTATAGTTTTAACCATATCGAATAAAGGAATCTAAAGATTTTTTAGTTGTTTCAGTAAAACATAAAATTTAAACTGTGAAATACAATATGCCATTCTGGGGAGCAAAAATATGATCATCACTAGTTAAATTCAAGCAAACACTATTATTTATTCTAACTTGCGCATAATTTGAAACGGTTGAAAAACAAAAGTACTGTTTATGACAAAAGTTTTCATTTCTTATATTCCAATTTCTCATTCCTAGATTTAGACATAAAATAGAAGCTCTAATTGCTATTCTTTAATACTGGCCAATGCATTAAAAGCCTCAACTGCACTTGGGATTTAATCAGACACTTATGTTTTCGGCTCTGATTGAGCTACAACATAGAAGTAATCTTTTAAACATTTATGTTCAATCATAAAAATACTTTTCGCATTTATCTATAATTTTCATAGTTCAAATGTTTACAAAACATCTTTAAAATGTTTTTGGAAAGCAACACATTGTAGATGGCAACCTGCCATGTGTTTTATAATTTTTAACTACAATAAAAATTGACTTCTGTAGTTAAAATTTGTTTTCGTCCCACTTTTTGCCAAATTTTACTACAGATTATAATTTTAATAGTAAATTGGTTTTATTGTATCTGTGATGTTGTAACTTGAATTTCCACAGTTCCTATAACCTATATAAATTGGACAAATCTCTATTTTCATGAAATCGTATTCAATGTCTCATTTAAAAATGTTTTTAAAGAATTCGTTAAATGTTTAAAATCTTATCCAAAATGTTGTTATTGAAAATATACTCTAAAAATTAGTTTTTAGAACAATTTAAAAACGAAAGAAAAACAATTATTTCTCATAAATTGAATACATGTTTTTAAAGCGAGTGTAATCAAATTCATACATCTTGCTGAGTTTATCAAATGAGATAAGATAAAGCAAAACACCTGACAGTTAAAACTTTTGTAAGACAGTCTAGTCCAAACGGTTTTTTATCGGTATTTTTAAACTTCTCAAGTTTTATCAAACTTTCAAAATGCTCACAAATATCCAAAAACTGGCATTTAAAATACAATACCTTGGTCACAATTTGTTGCCTCTTTTTCCTGTTTATTGGAGCACAGACTATCGAGCATTGAAGATTTCATCTGACGAATCCACATGGGCTAAATATTTATTTTTCATTGGACTTAGTTGCATCATTAGCTTTGGTTGCTTTTATGATTTACTTACACACTTCGTTTTTGAGCCAAGATTAAACTATAGCACTGTTATAATCATTTTGCATTCTTTATGCTTTTTTATTACAATTTTTCCGGTATTTTTGATTTTCCACTTTTATCGAAACCAGGAATTTATCCCAGGAATAAATATTGTTCTGGCATTTCAGGAAACTCTGATATGTAAGTTAATTTTGAAAATATTTCCATAAAAAAATTTAACCTATAAATTTCAATCGGCTTCTATTCATGTTTTTGTGCAGCCAAAACCGACAGTCATCATCAAACCGATTTTATGGATATGGTGGCCCTATTACTATCTGTGATTTTCCCCCCATGTGCTTTTATTATTTATATTTCCTCACTGTATTATTCATTTGACCCATATTTGTATGTGTTCAGAGACTTACTTGGCGAGCCTAAGTATACAATTATATCAATGGTGGGAACATTAATTTCTTTTTTACTACGCTCGGTTTTCACTCTTGCAGCGTTTGAGTGCACTAGAACATTTTCATTTATGGCATTAACTCTAATTGTTCTAATTAAATCAATGACTGTAATACTTCATACTATTTGTTGCAATGTTACAAAAATTACATGTGTTAACATGCTGGTAAGCTGTTTATCTAAATATAGACGGTTTTTCATTATATATACTCTGCTGACTAAGACACAAAAAGACTTAACTTCCATCGCAATGACTGGAGTTTTTTGGTTCGTTGTGTCGCTAGTTTGGATAATATTGGGGTCCTACAAAACTATGCCAAGATTGATGTACTTAATGCTTGGAAGTTTTTTGATAGTTTTAATGCTCTGCGTTTTAATTTTTGTCAAATTGTTTTCATCTTTCAGTGATACTGTAAAAAGAATGGATGAACTATTCAAGCAAAACTCCAAGTGTATACATTTAAATGCTCGTTCTATTTTGTTGAGAAGAAAAACTTTATTTTTGAAAAAGAACGCGCATTCCATAGTGCCAATTCGTTGGTATTTCCACCCGATTTCCCAAATTGATAAAGAGTTTTGTGTGAATTTCTTCCGAAATCTTGTAAACAGAATATTTGATTCCATACTGATGTTTTCAGCGAAAAACTTGTATTTGTGTGCATAGTCATGAATGTTGCAGTGCGTGGTGAGTTTTAGTATTTGCTATAAATTCTGTTAAATATAATTCTTTGGTTGGGCAAATATCAAGTGTAAAATATTCTAGTTGTGATAATTGTAAAACCATTTAAAGTATAAGTAACTCATTTTTTAAAGGTAAGGCAATGTTTTACTTAAGAACAATTATTTTAATTCTGCAGTACGAACATAAATATCTCCATTTTAACAAGGCCTTTGCAATCATGGGGCAGCGTTCTACTGAAATTTAAAAACTCAAATGAGAATCTGGTAAATAAAATTTTTGATTTAATAATTGTTTTTTCACGAAGTGATTATGATACGAAGGTAACAAACTAGCTTTGTTGTTTTGTCGTACTACAAATTGAAATTGTTTTATGTTTTTAATTCAGCAGTTAAGGTTTTATGATAACATGTAGTCATTTATGTTGTTTGTCTCTACAAGTATTTGATAAACATAAACACAAGCATAATTATTTTATTTTTTACAAAACTAAACAAAACATTCAAAAAATAACTTTAGTAGGACAAAATATGATTGAGTGTGTAATAAATGATTAATATTGAGTATGAAGTACGTAAAAACCATATTGATCTTAATTTATCTGTTGTTGATGTCAGCACATAAATACATATAACAAGTAGCCCATACACAAGAGCCTTGTATAAAGTAACCTTATAACATTTGAAATATATATAATCTATTAGCTATTTTGATAGATTATTTTGTAAAGGGTTTGGATGCATACGCATGTTTCCATCACATAAATAATATCATATAACCATAATTTCTGCCTTTGTCGTCTTTACATCTAGTCAACTTTCTGTCCATGTTTCGTCAACAGATGGTTTTTCAAAGTATCCATTTATGAAAAAAAATTCGTTGGGCAACTTGCATTCAAACAGCATTTCTCCTGTGGGAGCTGTTGAAGGGCTTTCCGCGGGGCTGTTCACAAAATAGGAAAACAATGACAGGACTAAGATTCTGGATGATTCATTAAGTGCCTCGACTGCACTTGCGATTTACTCAGGCACTTATGTTTTGGACCCTGATTAAACTACACTATCGAAGTAATTTTTTAACATTTATTGTTCAATTGTAACGATGCTTCCGGTACTAATCTAAAATTTTCGTAGTTATAAATGTTTACAAGGAGCCTTTAAACGTTTTTGGAAAACCACATATTTTACATGGCAACCTGCCTCTACATCTAGCAAAGCCACATCCGGGTTGAATGTTATGCAAAAATGAGATTATTATTCTGATCTAACCATAAAAACTCTCCCGCCAATTATATGAATTTGTTTTCTGAACAATTTGTCGCATGCTTTTGCTGGCCGGTTATTTGAATTGTTTTGCTAATTGCACTTACATCTTGTTGAATGGATGCATGAAATTGGAAAATCAGACTGGCCTGGACTTGCATTGCAATCTTGATATAGAGTTTTATGTACGCATATGTAGTGTTTGTCATGGTATGTCCATCCCTTTGGTCGTGTTCAGTTCGGAAAAGAAAGTTCACCTTTCCTAAATAGGCAGCCAAAGTAGAGCTTTAAATTATGACAGCTCGGTTACTGCTGTAGAGGTTAAACTTTTGCTGCAGTCAAATTGTCAGCTCATCGTGTCTAAGGTCAGGCATTCAACGCATTTTCATGTCTGGAAAGGTTGAAATGACTTCAATGTTTACGGACAACTCCTTGTGTTAACTATTACAGATGAATGGACTCGTTTATAATTGATTAACTTTAAGCCCCGACCAAGTCTGCTTGGTTGAGGAAGAGCATACCATGCCAACTTTACTAGGAAACGTGCCATTTTTGTTTTCAAATACGCTGCTTCAACATATAAGAACAAATTGAGTCATTTTGGGGATTTGCTTCTTCAGAAAGTTTCGTCTACTCGATACACTTTAAACATTGCATGTCAGTTCCAAATTTTGCATGTACTTGTCGTCAATATTTAGAAGAGTACATCATGAATGTAATATGTTCTAGACTGTTAAGTTTTATATTTTTACACTGTGATAAATAAACACAAATTCCACAAGATGGTAAAACAAATTGACCGGATGATATTTTTATTATTAACGCATTGTCTTATTAGATAATAGATTTTTTATGCAAGCAATTCCCTAATTAGACGATAAATTCAAACTTTTTTGAAGAAAGAAGTTAAATTCATATACCAGCGAAAAGTGTAATTCTGGTTAGCTCAAAAATTTACTGCATTTTTTAAAAATATTTTCATGTTCAATCATAAAAATACTTCCGGCACTAATCTATAATTTTCATAGTTTTAAATGTTTACAAAACGCCTATAAAATGTTTTGGGAAAACAACATATTTTACATGGCAACCTGCCTCTACAACTGTCAAAGCCACATCCGGGTTGAATGTTATGCACAAATGATCATATTTAATTTGGTGACGATTTGACTTGTCAATTTGATTTCGTTTGGGATTTTGACCATGCGGATATTTGGTTGGCGATGTAACACGTAGCACCGTCAGTTGGTTGGAAATCAATTATTTTGTTATGTTACATATTACTTATATATAATGAATGCTTTGTTGTCCCCAATATGCAATGTTTCTATTGACGTTAAAATAAATCACAACCACAATATATGTTTTTATAATTTTAATCTGCAATAAATGTTGGCGTCTATACTTCGGATTAGTTTGCACATCACATTTTTTGCCCAAATTGCGTTACAAATTATAATTTTATTAGTAACTTTTTTTTACATGTGTCTGTTCTTTTTTAACTTGGTTTTACACAGTTCCTGTAGCCACTTTAAATTGGACAAATCTTTATTGTTTTACGAAATCCTATTCAATCTTTCAATTATAAAATTGTTTAAAAAATATTGTTATACGTTTTAGTTCTAAACAAAAATATTGTTATTTACAATATACATACGCTTAAAATATTTTTCTAACAATCAAAAACGATAAACAATTATTTCTCACAAATTGAAACATGTTTTTAAAGCGACAGCAATCAAATTAATACAACTTGTTGAGTTTGTCATATGAGATACACGTAAGTAAAACACCAGACAGTTTAAACTGTTGTGAGACAGTGCAATGCAAAATCCTTTGTATCGGTATTTTTAAAGTTCTCAAATTGTATCAAATTTTCAAAATGCTTACAAAAATTCAAAAACTAGCATTTAAAATACAATACCTTGGACACAACTATTTGCCTCGTTTCCCCGTTGTTTGGAGTACAGACTATAGAACGTTGAAGATTTTATCTGACGAATCCATGTGGATTAAATACTTATTTTTTGTCATGCTTAGTTGCATCATTTGCTTTGGTTGCTTTTATGATTTATTCACACACTTTGTGCTTGGGCCCCGATTAAATTATAACACTGCGATAATCACTTTGCATTTTATGTGTCTATTTATAACATTTACTCCAGAGTTTTTAATTTTTCTACTTTATCGATACAAGGAATTTATCCCGGGAATAAATATTGTTCTAGGGTTTGAGGAAGCTTTGATGTGTAAGTGAGCTACTAAATTTGCATTTAATTTTTAACCTGTTAAATTCTAATTGATTATCATTCCTGTGTTTTCGCGCAGCAAAAAACAAGTATTATCACCAAATCGATTTTGTGGATACTATGGCCCTAATACTATCTCTGATTGTTCCTACGGGTTCTTTTATTATTTATATTTCCTCACTCTATTATTCATTTGACCCATATTTTTATGTGTTCAGAGACTTACTTGGCGAGCCTAAGTATACAATTATATCAATGGTAGGAACTTTAATATCTTTTTTACTACGCTCGGTATTCACTCTTGCAGCATTTGAGTGCTCTAGAACCTTTTCATTTACGGCATTAACAATAGTTGTGTTAGGTAAATCAATGACTGTAATACTTCATACTATTTGTTGCAATGTTATAAAAATAGCATGTCTGAACATGCTGGTAAGCTGTTTATCTACTTATAAAAAGTTTTACATTATTTATACACTACTGACCAACACACAAAAAGATTTGACTTCCTTCGCTACGACAGCTGTTTTTTGGTGCACCGTTATGCTATTTTGGACCATATTTAGGTCGTATAGTGCTATGCCAACATTGATGTACTTAATGCTAATAAGTTTTTTGATGATTGCAGTTTTTGTCGTTTTAATTTTTGTCAAATTGTTTTCATCTTTTAGTGATACTGTAAAACGAATGGATGAACTATTCAAGCAAAATTCAAATAGTATTCATTTAAGGGCTGGCTCTATTTTGTTGAGAAGAAAAACCTTATTTTTGAAAAAGGACGCGCATTCTTTGGTAACCATTCGTTGGTATTATCACCCAATTGTCGTAATTGATAAACAATGTTGTGTACATTTCGTACTGAATCTTGTAAACAGAATATTTGATTCCATACTGATGTTTCCAGAAAATAATTTATAATTACGTGCATAGTCAAGGGATTACATGGGTCTTTACTGTTTGCTACAAAATCTGCTAAGTATGATTTTTTGGTTTTACAAACATCAAATGTGCAATATCTTAATAATTGCATAACCATTTCTGGCGTTATTAAGCCGACTCATCAATCAACTCAAATTTGACCTTTGCCCTTTGAGGTAATCGGTGATGGTTTTTTTCAAAATCAGGCTCGCTCCCTTTCAGCTTGCTGCAAGCTTACATGTTTTACCGTACCGCGAGTGTAAAAAATTAAGTTTAAATAATTTTAATCGGGCTTGTAATTAATCATTTTACATAACACTCGTTTTTTTGAAGTGACAGAATTGTAAAATCTCGCTAATTGATTACAAAATCGAAAACCTCATGTTAATACATGCATTATCAAAGAAATGGGTTGTATTTTAATTACTATGGGAGTAAATGGGAAATAACTGTTCACTAAAACTGAAACCAAACAAAAACCAATTAACAAAATGACTTCTAGTTTCCACTGGTAAATACCCCATCGCTTGTTTTCAAAAACTGTCACCAAACAAATATAAATAAAGGATTTTAATAAGTTATTTTAAAGCAATTAAAATAGCAGAAATTTTGGTGATGGTGACATTCGGAGGCGACACTTAAAATACATAGAGATCTTTTTGAGCGTGAACAACCTCCAAGCTACTCGCTCTGCCAGCGTATAGACCATAGATGTGGCTCCTTAAGCGATGTTCAAATCATAAAACGTTTTTCTCCAAACAAAGATACTTCTTTGTTATTCTAAAGTATGCATACATTTGTCTGTAATATAATCAGTCTTCTGGAATTGATAGACAGTTTTTATTAGAATATTAAAAATACGGTGAATCAAATATTCGATTAAATACTGATATTTCCACGAACTATATATGATACGGAGGTAAAAAAACGTTTACTTGGTTTGTTGTACTACAAGTTGGAAAAGTTATTTTTTAACTTCAACAGTTGAGGTTTTATGATATGATAACATGTAACTATTTTTATGTTGTTTGTCTTACACAACTATAGTATAAATATGAACACAAGCTTTTTATATTATTAAGTCCAATTTTTTCAAAACCTTGTACTTTAAAAAATACTTTTTAGTTCTGTCAAATATTATTGAGTAAGTATGTGGTAAATAAAACCATTGAGTACGAAATACGCCAAAAACATTACGATCTTAATATTTTATTTTTGATTTCAACACATGCATCCAGAAATATTCATTCAAGAACTTTGTCCTTTCAATTATTAAGCTTGACAAGTTTTTATCTGATCAATCACCTATTAAGGTTATTATTTTCAACAAAGTTTAAATGTATACACATAGGCCTATAACATATATCATTCACAGTTTCACATTAGTACTTTCAATCCTCCGGGTTTTCATGATAAACTAAATGCTTCGTTGGCATGTCTTTTATTTTAAATCATTTTCCATGCTGACCGCATTTAAATGGTTTCTCGTCACTATGCGGGACCACACGCTTTGTTAAACTTTGTTCATTTGGACACTTGTTTTCCTCAAGTTTCACACTCATCCTTACCGTTTTCCGGATTTTTATGATATACCGAATGATTTATCAAAAGCTATGTTTTTAACGATGCTCCATATTCCAAGAAAATAAATTGTAGATCTGTATTGCTGAAATTGCTTTTGGAAGACCGCTTTAATTTGCGCTTTCTTTTGCAGTGGCCAGGATGATATTTATCATCTGTGTCAATTGATTTTGAAAGTAACCCCTGACTGATTTCTTCATGTCTGATATTTCTGTGTGCATCTTTTCACTGACAATTCTTGTAGGTCTATGTGGAACACTTTAGTTCGTTACTATCCTTATCATCGTGCATAATATTTGACGCTAATAGAGATGCAAAAAAACTGGAATAAGTCACCTCAAGGTCGATTTCATCTACAATCTTGTCATTAGTATCACATGTCTCAGTTGTATGTGTGACAAAAATGTGTGTAAGATCGTTTTTAATTGTAAAGTTCAGACAAGAGAAGGAACCTACTATAAATTTGAAGTTAACTTGTCGATATTTGATGGACCATCTTCTTGTACATCCTGGCCATTACAATCCACAAATAAAGCAGCTGCCTTGATATTTACCTTTTGGCATCACCTAATGAATCAAATAAAACTGGTAAACCAGTTGGGCAAGTTTCAGGTTTGGTGGCCGGCTCCGCCGGCAATTATAATTGAAATTGGA
>JAQFXM010007821.1:0-11426 GCA_034693345.1 Entomobrya multifasciata
ATACCATGGAAAATGTTATACTACCGTTCCCAGTATTCCAGTGTCGAAACATCAACACAAAAAAACATGGAACTAGAAAAGCTATGCATTGCCAATGTTGCGTTCTAATGTAACTCTGCTCCCTATCTACATTTCCCCTTCCCTTTCTTTCGTTTTCACTTGCAACAGCAAGCAGTCTATCTACTTTCCGCAACCAGCTCTCAAGTTCAGTTTGTCTCTGACCTGGAAAGTGTAAAGAACGTTTGTTCTGTTCGAAAATTTCCACACAAAAACATTCTTAAATTGTTCCAATTTCTACTTACTGCAGTGTTGCAGAGTAGTAATCAAGACTGTCATTTTCTTCACCACTCTCACAAAAAGTAATATCACTAGACAACTTGACTATCTTGACTGTTTTGGAGATTACTACGTGGTGTTGAGCAAATGTACAAAGCAGGAAAAAAGTGTAATATACACACAGCAAGTCATTTTCGGTAAATCACCATCTCAAGAGCTTTGTTGTTCCTTTTTCACTCGCTCATTTCTCTTCTCATCATTCTCAGACGAAAAGTAACAACAATACAAGTATTTTCATCTTACAGTTGTACTTCCATTTCTCCAGTTGACTTCATATATTTGCTTTCACCTGTGTGTGAGCTGATGAGAGAAGCTGTTTACCTATCTCTATCCAACTCACAATTTTATTTCTCTTTGGATGGAACAGATAAAACTACAGAGCTGCTGATAAAGAGCGAAAGGAATGAAATAGAATAACAGTTCAACAGAACCTGAGACGTTTTACGTGTATTATTGAACCGGTACTTTTTCTCTACTGTAAGAATGTGTTTCAAGAAATGAACAGTTGAGAAGGTTCAGTTGAGTGAAAAGAGAAAATGTTTCAAGTTTGTGGAAAATGGAAACATTTTATTGTACACTGGGCTGAATAGATAGAAAAACTCTTCTGCGTAATCGTGCAGTTTTTGGTGTCTCAAAATCTTTTACACAGAAAGTGAAATTTCACTCCAGCAAAAAAATTTAATACGAGAACAGAGTGCAATTTAAAATTTGACGAGCTGTGTGCTTTTCTGAAATACAAGTTCACATTAACTCTTTCTCATGTTTCACATGTTTTCCCTTTAGATCGTTTCGTGTGGAAGTGGTATTGTTAGTGACGTAAAGTGTTCTTTCCCAGAGAGATGAAGAAAAACAGATTCTCTAGTTTCAGACAGAGAATATTAGCTTGATACTAGATTCCTTGACTTAATATCATCCGATATAATATTCTGCATACTGTGCATTATATATTTCTGTGTTATTGGCCTTAGGTCAAAAATTTATAACGATTATCATCATCTTCATCATTCGCAGCGGACTCGTCAAAAGCAGAAACAGTTCCAACTTTACCAAATATTCTTGGTATCTGGCGTGTTTTTCAACAAACGAAGCAAAAAGAGAATAGCAATAGAAGGCACATTGAACTGGTACTGTGACCATTTGGAATTATGTAATATTACTTATTCCTTGTTGTATTGTGCCAGCTGTTCTTCACTGATCTCTGAAACAATTACAAGCTGGAAGCTGGAAATGTGAAATACATGCATGCTTTCTACATGTCTTCGTTTTGGTGATGTTTCTGATATTTGCCAATGCTAGCTTAAAGCAGTAAAAATTTGGAACTGGGAGATAAGCTTAAAAATTGTAATAACCATTTGCATGGTGCGTGTGTGTTTGAGTCCATTCTCCTTATAAAGCATTACATGTGCACATCCAGTTATGCAGACATACAGACAATCCGATTCCAAAAAGCAATTCCATAAATGACAAAAAGTGCTACCAGACATATACAGAATCAGAACAGTATCATCATCATCAATATCATTTGCCACCATATACACCACTTTTGCAAGTGTGTCTGTGCCAGTCAGAGTGAATGAAGAAAAACATTCCAATAATGAACTCACATTGACCTCAGGCTATGCTTAGAATTCATATACACATGCCAGATACAGAAATACAAGGGAAAACAGAGTGTCAGTGAAAATTCTCATCTTTTCTGATGATGTCTCCCTCTCTGTGTATACATAAGTTTGGGTTACTACATAAAATGTGTTGAGCACTCTGAGTGAGTTACTCTCTTCTGGTGGTGTTGTATTAAGTAGAGTTGGGTCAAAGTGGAACAAGTGCTGTGTCTCTCACACAAGCAGAGTCTGAAAACCCATTAACTGTATATTTCATTAAATTACAACAGTGTTTTGTCGTGTCGTTGTAGCAGAATAAAAAGTGAAATCGGAAGAAAGGTTTTCATGTACACGTTATATGACAAGGAACGCATCAAAACTTTCAGAGTCAAAAGGTACGTATGGATGGAGTATAATAATATAATAGAAATAAAATAATCAGTGAAATTGCCGGGTTTATGCAGCTATACAACGTTAAGTTAAATAGAAGCAAGGTTATTAGGATAAAAGGACAACTAGAAAGGAGCATTTATACAAACGATATTTGAAACAATCGAATTTCCCTTTACTTTTAAAGAGTAGCAATGAAATTAATAAGGGTAAAGAGGATGGAGGCGTGTAGGAAATATGAAGGAAGGTGGGTGGGTTGGGTAGAAAGACAGAGGAAACAACTCTTTTGATTTCAACGAAAAGAGGAAAGGGAAATACATTTTTAAATGAATAAAAAAGATAAAAGCGAGCCGCTGTTGATGTATTTTTGTCATAAGCTGATTGGATTGATGTATATATATGAAGCCTGAGGATTGTAAATTTTCACATGCAAATATGTAATGAAAACATGTTTTCATTTGACACATATCTATTTTTAGTTTATGCTTTGAAACTATAAGTTTAATACACTTTTATTCTACTTTTATGTAGTCTAAAGAAGAATAGGACAACTCATATTAAGTTGATTGACAAAAAAAGTAAATGAGAGTGTGAGCAAGCATTGCCTTCTCTTTTGTGATGACTTTGGCCTTTGATAAAAATAGAAGGCGTGATCATCAGAAACACTGAACTGAGATGATTGAAGGTGGAGGGTCAAATTAAGTCGCACTTGGAAAGTCAAGAGAATGGCTCTAAAGCGACTGCTATGCTGCAACGCAACTGTGCAAGCAAATAAGATTTGTTCGTACGTTCCTCTGAGAAATTCTACGCATTGTACAATGATAGCAAGGACAGAGAACAGAGAAAAAATGGGGATTCATTCCAAGTTCATTGTACTTGCAGAAGCAATAAAACTAGTGAAAGTTTTAGCTCTTAATATGTAGTTTTCTCTCTTTTATTTTTCTCTTTCGTTTTTGATGAAATTGTCTTTTTTGTTGTTTGTTCTGCTGACAGTACACTTAAGTTGTTCAATTCTTATTTTACTTTTTACTAAGGTTTATACTTGCACTTGAAAGTATATAGACGCATATAATATGTTGTCAATGATTGCACCTTTTGTCCTTTTCCTTACCAGTTTTGGATGAAAACAAAATGAAATTCCTGCCTAAACCTGAAGCCTTTCTGCTATGATTTCACTCTACGCTCAGTCAGTTCAAAAAACCACGAATCCAAAGGAAGCCAAATAAGGACCACAAACTCGCAATCTATGCTCCACAGTTGTACAGTGAAGTGAATTAATTTCAGCCGCTGAATAAGTAGTTCCCTAGGTTCTTTACACTACGATATACTATGCATCTATCATTGATTAGTTAAGGTTTTTATACTTGAAATTACCTATCTGAAAATTTAGCATCTCTTGGCTAATAACATGCTAGAGAACATCGAAGTTGTTATTTTATCGATCGAATAACCACTAATGTCAGTACAGGGCACCTTTTAAAACGAAATTAAAACATTTTTGGTGTTAAGTACTACTTTAGTTGTTGTGTACGACTTGTCGGAAGTCCATCTATTTGACATTATGCATTTCATTACCCTCTACGGCCTTGACAAAATATATCCTTGCTTTTACGCTGTCCTTCATAATTATGTATTGAGGGCAATACTTAATGTAATTTTAACGACTTTGACAAAGAAACTGTAAAATGAAAATTTAAAATCCATTTTCCTCATGTTACCATTTTACTCACAACCATAAATTTCCTTTTATCCATATTACATTTTGATATAGTGTTGCTGGATTACATGAGCAAACACGCTATTCTCATCATCATCGACATCACAATTCTATTCACTTTGTAATTTACATGATTAGATTAACCTCCTTTTGTGAAACACAAAATCCAATGCATTTTAACTGTTCACTCATAAAAGACCTTGCTTGCGGTCTCGAACCTCATGAGCGTTTTACGTTGTCTTTGCACTTTAACTTACTCATGAGATATTTCCTGCTCTATGTTGTATGTAGCGTTTTGGCCTTTCTATGTTCCTGCATATATTTCACTTTCCAATCCTATTTTATTCCATTTCCATTTTGTGCATTTTCCTTCTTTTTTCTTTAGAATTCTACAATGTTACTCTTGTCTTTGCAGTGTGGTATTTTACACACAAACCTTTCCCGTTGCGTACAACGTAGGGGCTCTGTGGTGCTACTAACAAACAAACAAGCAGTGTAGTGTAGCACCAGCGTAGCTTGAACATAACAAACAGACAAACCCACGTTTTAATGCAATTAGAGCAGGGTAATTTTTCAATTTCATCAAAGCCTTGACACTGCATAAATTTTCCCTACATTGCTGGTTGCCGGTGTGTACCACTACCGCCACTACACTGCACTCGACTGCGGATTCTATGCCCTGGAAAAGGTTTTAGGGTAAACATCTACACAAATCAGATATACGTATGCATACAAAACACCGTGCCACTGCCACCACCATTTTTATCATATAAAAGTAAAAACAGCAGGAATGCCTTTACGCACGTGTACCGCAGCGGTATTACGGTATAATGTGCAACATAAAAAAGTGTACAAAGTAAAATCCAATTTTTCTGAATGTTTATAGCTGCATTACTGGCACTTCACCTTTCACAAGTTTAATCAAGAAAGGAACGCCGAACCGACCGAGAGTGAGAGGAGTGTGTTTGTGCATATGACTACGAAATGACAGTGTGCGGTATTTCCTGACTAACAAGGACTGTTCTATATACCGTTGTATATGGGGAAAAGCAAACTTTTTCATGAAAGTATGCCTATTAAAAATTACGTCTTGTGTCTGTGTCGGTAAATTCCCTTTAGGTTTGCGTAAATATGAACCGCATTTTTTCTTGTGTACCTAACGTAAAGCTAGTTCCATAACATAACACAATTAACCCTAACACACCATAATGGGTTTATAGTACAGTCAAAGTCATAACAGTGATGATAAAACATATAAGTAGGAAATATTTGTATTTTTCGGCTTTGCTAGATAGCCGGAAAAGGTGAATGGACTGTTATGGAGTATACAGTCGGAAAAAATGAAAGTGCTTGTTATTTACTAGTTTATCGTATTATTTTAATGCAGGTTGAAACTATTATGTATTTCCTTTGTACACAACATAACCACCACAAGCTGCAGCCAAACCCCAAACGCAAATACTATTATTATTATCAATTGTTTGATGAGATGGGCTGTGTAGATACCAGAGAGAAAAAATGAATCAGAAAGTAAAAAAAGTCTTTATAATATAAATGCATTTTTTTGTTTGCTTATTATCGTCCTTGTCCATTATACCAAAAATATATTATTATAATCCTTAATACAAGAGTACATAAAACCCTCTGCCTGTCTTTCTCTCTGGAGACATCAAATTAGAAGCACTTTTATTTTTCAAACTACTCACTTGTCATGTTCGTACACCTGTAGTAGTAGGCAAAAAGATAATATATGTGCCCGTATTTTTTTTGCATTTGTTCCCTCTTTAATTTTCTATTTATGTCCATTTAACTATTTTGTTCCAAACATGCAATTTGTATGTTAGTCTTCATTCCAAATTTCTCCATGGCTTTATATCAGTTGGTGTTTGTAGTTGGTGCGCCCACGCCACCCCTGCACCCCTGAACCACAATTTTTTAATACGTAGTAATTTCAAATTACATGCTATCCCCGATTGACCAGAATCTAAATAGTTTTGTTCTGGGCTTGTGCTAGAAATACCCATGGTGTTCTCAAAATACCTAGGAACTTGAGAGCGCGTATAAGATGTACTGTTTCAGTGCTTCAGAGTATTATTGAAAGACGCTCCAGTGAGAGCATTGTTGGGATATGGTCATTACGTCTTAATAGACCATGATTTTTAGTGCTTTTCAATGCGCAGTTCAAAATCGTGCTAATCACATGCAAAGCGTACTGCAAGAATTAGTGCAAACATTTCATACTTCAATCAGTACAGCATATGATTTATCATTCAAAAGTAAAGTCAAAAAATCAAAATGCCGGGCATTGGTTTGCATAAAATAATTAACTCTAGAATAAGAAGAAAATTAAATTACAGTTTAAATAATCAAAGAATAGTAGGCTTAAGTCACTCTTCTCCTCAAAACATTATAACACAAGATATTTCTACAGCTCAAGATTTTAATGCAGAAGACGTATCCAAAAATCTGTGTTCACATTTAAATAATCAAGAGCAGTGCGACCACGAACTACGTTTAAGTCATCCTGTCCAAAGTGCTAACAACAATCCAAAAACCATAACTCCAGAAAAACAATTAACAGCCAAGCAAAAATTGGCACAGTGGGCTGTAACTTACAACATAAAAAGAAACGCATTGGATTCATTACTTGCGCTATTAAATACAAATCCAAGTTTTGATGATCTTCCAAAAGATTCCAGAACATTACTGAAAACACCGAGAGAAATTCCCATTACGTTGCTTGACCCCGGCAATTACTGTCACTTTTCAGCAAATGCTTTATTGAGCAAAATTTTAGAAAATTCGAAGAATCAGCATAAGAAGATTAATTTACAAATCAACGTCGACGGGTTGCCCATATCAAACAGCTCCTCTCAACAATTCTGGCCTATTTTGTGCAGGATAATAGAAATTCCTGCTTCCGATCCCATTGTATTAGGCCTATACTACGGATTAGACAAGCCCAAATCATCCAACCAGCTGTTAAAGAAAGTTGTCAGTGAATTAGTAGAATTATTGGAACATGGAATAAACTTTCCATGTGGCCATCGAATTGAAGTTGGCTTGTCAAGTATCATATGTGATGCACCTGCAAGAGCATTTCTTCTCAATGTCAAAGGCCACTCCGGATATCATTGCTGCACAAAATGCATTGTCGAAGGTGATTATATTGATCGACGTTTGACATTTTGTGACACAAACTGTTCAAAAAGAACAAATGAATCATTTCGAGCAAAGGCGCACGAAGAACATCATCTGCAGTTCACTGAAAGCTCTGAACTTTTAAAACTCCCCATAAATATCATAAAGCAAGTCCCACTAGACTATCAGCATTTAATTTGTTTAGGAGTAACACGAAAGCTTCTTAATTTGTGGATTAAAGGAAAACCAAGTGCGTGCAAATTCTCTTCTCATCAAACACTAGACTTATCACGCAAGATAATAACAATTAAAAAGTTTTTCTCGTCGAATTTTCAACGCAAACCAAGAAGTATAAGCCATCTAAAATCTTGGAAAGCAACAGAGTACCGAACCTTTCTCTTGTACACTGGACCGGTTGTCTTGCAAAATTTACTGTCTAAGTCTTATTATGATCATTTTATGTGCCTACATGTCGCCGTAACAATATTGTGCTCCAAAACATTGTACGCTGCTTACAATAAGTATGCAGGTGACTTGTTGAAGTATTTTGTTCAACAATTTCCCTCACTTTATGGACCGGAACAAGTATCGTACAATGTTCACGGGTTGATTCATATTGCAGAAGACTCTTTAAATTTTGGTACGTTGGACGATTTTAGTACTTTCAGATTTGAAAGTTACCTTGGTAAGCTGAAAAAATTAGTGCGCGCAGGAAACAAGCCATTACACCAAGCTTATAATAGGATATTTGAAAGACAGAATTTTATAAGCCAAAAAATAGAAGTAAACAGTTTAAAGTTAAATTTTACGTTATCTGATAAACTAGGTGACAACGCATGTGTTCTTAAAAGTGGGAAAGTGCTAATTGTCAGTGAAATACGTGACACAAAGGACAAACTATTTTTATTTGGACATCTTTTACATCAATCGTCATCCATCTATACCAGCCCTATTAAATCTGAAATTTTAGGGATTCAGTCGCATCTGCTTCAGTCAAACGAAATAGTGTACTTCCAGCCAGATGATATTTTGTGCAAGGCATTAGTATTTACTATTTCAGGAGTATTTTATTCTTTCCCAATCCTCCATTCGAAGGATCAATAAAATGAGCTACTGCATTGTATCATTTCACGCCAAAGAGGATGACGAAGAAGATGAAGTGGCGGTAGTTAACCGAAAATGGATTTTAGGTCAAAAATGTTATTGGCCAAAACATGTGAAGGACAGTCGGCGGTTACAAAGCCTCGTACTGTCAGGTGCCGACCCAAACCCAAATTCATGGGAATTGTATGACATGCATGTTGTTCAAAATAAGTATTATGGTAAGGAATATTTTTAAAGAACTATATTTAAATTAGGTATAATAAGGTTTACTTTTGAATTAATATTAATTAATTTGTTTTATAGACTCATATGATGACGCTAGGATCCATTTGAAGGATTCTGAACAGGGTTCAGACTGGTCCGACTATGAACAGCTGACGACTAACTCTAGACTGAGGAAGAGAGGTGCCATTGGAACTGAGAACGGATCACCAGCACACACAAGTTCAGCGTTCCAAGTTCCTAAAAGACGAAGGACTGACCAACAACTTGCACCTCCAGCACCTCCGCCATCATTATCCGATTCCTTTGTTTTCCCTATTCCATCGAACATTCCAACTTTAGTAGGTGTGACGTATCATAACAATGTAAGTACACAAATTGACGACAATGAACATAATTATAGCCAAAGGGGTTGCAATTAATGGTAATTTCGTATTAACTTTTATTAAATTTTAAAAACATTTAGGATTCCATGTCATTATCAGGGACCTCGGAGGATCCTCAATCGTTTTATGATATAAAGACAAATGAAGGTATGACATTAGTAAGTAAGTAAGTATTATAGTATTATTGATGTTTTACGCCTTGTTAAACGATTTAAAAACACTTTTAAACTAATTTTAGGTGTGCCTAACCCATCGGACCAAACTTATACAGAATTAAGGTCTCCAACAGAAAGTGCGAACCGAGAAATTAATTGTCAACCCATTCAGTTGAACCCACCAGCGGAAAGGGATTTACTGCATCTACAGGTTCCTGACACCCGGACAAGTGCCAATTTTAGCACTTCAACTAATGCTCGTCATTCAGTTCTTGGTACACCACAAAGTGATAAAATTACTGGGTCCCATTTTGGCAATATTCGAGGTACGTTGGAGATGCACATTTAAATTCTTAAAGAAAGGTCAAGTTCATTTTATGTGATAATCCTTTTCTAAATAGGCCTTGCTTCAGCGGTAAAGGATTTGCAGAATAACCAGCTGCTACTCAATGCGAAAATGGATATGGCCCTTGACATGCTGCGCATTCTAGTTGACAAGGCAGGTTCCGGAAATGCTGCCAGTTCATTGGATTCGGGAATTAATTTGCCAATCTCTACAATACATTCCTTTGTAGCACTTGAAAAGGATGTTTTGGCAGATAAAAAACTTAAAGATTCATTGGTATGTATTATGATTTATATACTTACTACTTTTTAAAATTCAAAACTTAGATGTAATTGACGTACTTCTGTCATTTGGGTTTATAGATTTGTATGTTGAAGTGCAAGGGAGGTGAAAATCACAACCAGATAACTTATCGAATTATGGGTGCTTTGATGACGGATGAACTGATGTGCGAATTTACTTTTGTTGGCCAAACAGGGAAACAAAGCTTCAAGTCATCGATTTTTCTTCAATGTGTTTGCGGTTAGTAAAATATTGAAATGACAACTTTAGTGAAACCATTACTTTTCATTCATGGATGCACTACCACTAAATTCTTTGTTGCTTTTGTACTTAGATGCTGTGCGGAAAAATGTGAAAGGTTCTGTGGCAAGTGACAAGGAGATTGAAAAGGCTATCGATTATTGGCTACGAAAGGCTTCACATCGAATGAAGAAACGGTTAGAAATTAGATTGTAAAATGTACTGGTCACCTTATCGAAATATTTGTCATATTTTAATTTGATGAATTGATATTTTTAGAAACCAAAAGGAAGCAGCAAGAAACGAAGTGGATGGTCAATAGTGATATCCGTCAGTCCTGTAGTTAATCAATTTTATAATTTGTAAATTGGGAACGAATAAAATTCTGAAACGTACTTTTACTATTGCGTAGCGCGCTTTTTATTGGTTGCTGAGAATCAGTTTTTATTGTGCATATCGTGTTCCTATTTTGTTCCTGCATTTTCTAAAGATGTTCCCTTCACATGTTAGTCTTGTTTAGAGTACTTGAAGTGAAAACCGTAGCACGTTCTAGTTAGATTCGTAACGCACACCCATTGCTCCATTCAGCACAGGATTAGCACACGTCTTTTTTTTCAAAAGTACACTCATTTGACTTAACACATTATGTACCCATAATGTTCTGTAATGTGCTCTATTGCTCCAAAAAGTATGGCTTGAGTCTAGCATTTAGCACAAGTCTGGTCAATCGGGTCGTAGTTGAACTTTTTGAGCTATTTTATATTAATAGTATATTCACCTCCAACAGGGAACAACATAATCAAGAAAGAAGCCAACAATCTGCTGAATGCATCACAGGCTTTATTTCATCATTTCTTAGCTATTCAACTCACTCAGCATATGAATAAGTTGACAATGAAAAAACACACAAAAATTAGCTTTATGAATCCTTTATTTTTATAGTTCTGGTATCTCAAGTATGGTATATCAACTCCTATAGAACACTTAATGCGTTTTATGATTTATATAGCAGATACATATGTGAAGAAGCATGGAAATGTAAGCAAACAAGCAGCCAAAAAATGGACTATACGGTGCAAGACTAAGGATGTTATATGGTTATTGTACACATTTTTAATGTAGGGGTGGTAGTAACATGTTTTTACTTGATTGCCCTAATTGAACGTTATTATTGTACTCGTGAAATGGGAGGGAAGAGAAGGAAGTTGCAACTAAAAAGGAGTAGGGCCATTTCTAAAATGCATACAATACATCAAACATAAAAAACGCAATAATAACACGAGCCATGATATACAATCAAATCAAGCTAATAAGAAAAAATGTGAGAAGAGTGTGAGAAGTACACGTGGAAAAAGAGCAGAAATGCAGCGCCAGTGCAGTGCAGAGCTTGCTTTTTGTCAATTCACGTCTGGCTTTCTATCCTGCTGCTTGTTTATAGATTAGTGATGATGAAAATATACAATGCATTTTCTCGGAGTGTTGGTAAAACCAAACACCAAATCCGTA
>JAQFXM010007822.1:0-11425 GCA_034693345.1 Entomobrya multifasciata
TGAATCCTCCCACACCAAACATGCCGTATCCTTTGGTTAAGGCATCGGATCTGTTCCAAATTTTTGAAAACTGAAAATACTCCTATGATACAGTACAGTAATCCGTAAATAAAACGACGTTTGAGCCATTTCATTTTGTTGGCAGACTTTAGCTCCATTATGTTCTTTTTTGTGTTCCATACCATGGGACTAGATTTGTGAGAATCAATTTATTTATAGACAAATGATATGGTTTTTGAAAAGTTGTTTTGGGTCAATTGCAATTCCATTTTTAAAAAATGACTTCCTTTAGGATGGAAACATTATGGACTTTTAAAATTTAAGTATAAAAAATCAGAACTTTCTTTTTCTAACTAGTTTTGACCAATGCTGAGTAAATCAAAATATAAATGCGTATATATGTATGAATACATGTATATACTTGAGCAACTGCATCAAATTAGCGAATGTCGACGCACATGAATGCAAATATGAATATTTTAAAGGCCCACATGGTCATTTACTTAAGCATTTTAGCATATTCATTTAGTTAGGTATAGGTTGCAAGGAGTCATTTTAGTTATCTTAGAAGAAACATGGTTGCGATATAATCTAACCATATCGACATTTTTACTAATTTTAGTCATACACTAACACCAATGTCATTAATTGACGTCAGATCTTAACCATGACAATGAAAGGTTTTTGGTCTGCTTGCGTCATGCTATTAAGGACTACATAAATATTATGATGGATGTGTCTACCATGAACTACTTTCAAAATGTGTGGTTATATTTAGCGCTAAGAATTTTTCAAGCTAACTGAATTTTTTAACAGTTGGTTTATACTTCGGCTTATGAAACCAATTTGTTTTATAAAACATATCGGTAACCATCAAATAAGATGTACTGTAACATACCTAAGTTCTAGTTTAGTGCTGCATAGTTCAGTATTCTGTATTCTAGTGTAATCTCAAACGAGCGATTCAAATTGCGTACAAGCCTCAGGAGAATAGTCCTGACATGGTTGTGGTTAAGGATTTTTTAAATCCTTTCGAATTGTAGGCTTTGATAAAACCATCCATACCCTATTTAATTAGTTTACTAGATTAAGTTCCGGCAAAAAATAATTACATTCTTTAAACAAAAACGCTGGTAAATTATAAGAAAATGTATATAAAAAGGTTTAATAGGGATTATGATTCAGTTGTTTATAATAATAACTAATAAAGCTATATCATAAGGACTAAAATTCATTTACATATACATGATCACAAAAAGCCATTTAGCTGTTATAATACCTAATTTCCGGTCAAAACTAATTTATGGACTTAGTTATTTCTTCAAATAATTTACGGCAAAGCTTTGTGGGAAATATGATCCAGCTAAGTAACGAAATACAAGATTTTTTTGTATCAACATTGATTTGCGAAAATGTTTCCAATAAAATATTTCATTTTAATTTTGCCTACATTTCTTATAAATATTGGCTTCAGTCACGCCAGACGCAACACAAAATATAAATCTTTCTGCAAATTGGAATCTTTTATTCAGTTCAAAAATCAACTTTTCACTTCCCTGAAACCCCGATTCCATTTGTACGAAATATTTATTCGTCCTGATAATTTGGAGGATTGCTTCTTCATGAACTCAGAAAATTTGCGATTCACAGTACTTAACAATATGAGTGCCGACATAGTTTTGATTCAGTTTCCTTTTCGTTATACTCAACCATTTCCTTTAATTCTGGCACCTATTCGTAAAGAAATTCAAATTTCTGTAATCTACGAATCGTTTGTACTCCTGTCTGTTTATCACACTACATTATTCATCCTACTTATTGTTAAAGACAAGCTTATAGCAACTTCTAAATTGTTTGACAAGCAAGAAAACATATATCCTGCTGGAAACATTCTTCTCCAATTCCAAAGTAAGCAACCTTATAATATCAGGTATAGCGTGCAATGCTACAAATATTGCTCATTAGATCAAATCGAAGGTGAATACACAACGCGAATAATAAGCTATATCAAACAACCGGATTTATTTCACAAAGAGTACTATTGGAATGGTAATGAAAGGAAAATAAGCACCAAAGTAAAATTGCCCCATAAAAAGTACTTGAAAAAGAAACACTTTGGCAATGACCGAGAAGCTTGTTACACAAAAACATTGAGGGAGGATTTTACAAGATTCTATTTTTGTACAGCAACATTTATGGCAACAATTTTGGCATCCAAGGTTCATAATGTGTCTTTAAGAATTCTCACAAAAAAAGATGACGACTATAAAAATTATGGACAAACTCCTCCCAAGTATCAATATCTGACAGTTGAAATTTCGTATAACAATTTTGGTGAACATCTCATTGACAAATGGTACAGAAAAACTGGAATCAGATTTGCAAATGTGTTCACAGAATATTTTATATACTGTAGTACTGGAAACAAGTATGAAGATGATACATACATATGGGGAAAAGCGTGGTTGGAGCCATTCTCGACTAACATTTGGATGGTTGTCATTGTTACGATTGTACTAATATCGAAGGTTTTTTGTACCTACAGAACTGGTTTTCTAAATACTTTATTGAGTTTTTTGGCCATTTTGCTCTCAAACTCGTTACAAAACAATGTGCTGAAAGTTCGGCTTACATTGGTGATTCAGCTTTTTGGGCTATTCATAAGTCAATTTTATGGTAATGGAATAACAAGCATTCTTATAGCTCCAGAGAGCCCAAAAGTAATACGAACGCTACGAGGAGCCTTTGATGCAGGATATAAAATTCTTCATAAAATGAATTTAAATTCGAAGACACCACGACAAATATACGCAATAGATTTTGAACAGCGCAAACTAAGTAAATATTTAAAATCCGGCTTTTATTATACCAAAAGTACTAAATATATTGATATTGCAAAGCTTTTAGTTAAAAAGCATTTAGAAAAACAAATTCAGACTCTCTTGATAAGGATTTGGACTCACTAAAGAGTAATCTGGTAGAGAAAATGAAATACAAAAAAGGAAACTGTTTCAAAATCGAGGAAATTTTTTAAAGAAGTCCATCGTTTTTTTCAATTGTACAGCGCTAACAAACACTGAATGTTCCGAACATTTTCTAAATGTTTTGACAATGGTCTTATGATCAAGTGGAAGGAGTGGAAAAGCTTTGCCTGTCAAATTAAATGTAGAATTCAGGGGAAAATTAAAAGGCACCTCAAGGAAATAACTGTCCTTGATCAGATTAATTTCGACGAGTTTATTGCCGTTTTTATTTTTTGTAGCATTATTGTACATATTTTAGCTATTCTAGTGTTTATAATGGAATGTAAAGATAAATTGTTACGTTGTAAAATTTGGTGCAGAAAATCTTATCAGAAAACAACTGTCACACTGTTTGAAAATTAACTTTGGTTATCTAACTATGTAATTGGGGTAAAATATCGTCTTTATATAATACTATCGTTAAGTTAACCTTCAATTTTTTTAGGTACCCTTGTTTAAATGTTACTTAATATGGCGACTTTGGATACGGATTTTGCAAATACTATAGCTATGGTAAAAGTGCTTATTGGATTGGGTCATGAATAAATTTATTAAATCAGCAGTCAAATCTTTTTATTAGACTTATATCTTCATGCATTTTATAAGCACAGTATTTTTTATGAAATCATGAAATCATAACTTATGATCAATTCTACAGCTCGTTGATCATTTATGAAATTCTCAGTTTATTGAATACAAAACACCCTATTTTTTGTTTTTGTTGACTTACCCTTGTAATAAAAGTAGTTTTATGCACAATGTCTTTTGCCTCCTTCTCTAATGTCAAACCGGGCTCAGGTTAATTTTATGGATAGGGGCGTGTAGTATTTGGATGACTAAGTTCGTAAAAGACTAAAGTCTGTTCAATTCGTCACAAGACAAACAGTATTAAGGTTTACATTCATTAAGTTTGCTATAAACGGCTTAAAAGTATTGGCATATTGTAGTAGTCTATAAAACGTTTGCCAAAATTCGAAAGCAATCGCCAAATTTGTTGAAAATGTTTACTTGATTAACTTTACTTACGAAATTGTCAAATAAGTATGCGTCAAAACCTAGTTCGTCCAAGAACGTTTTTCTTTAACATAGTATTTCTGTATTGGATAAAAATAAGAAGTCATGAAAAGTCTTAAGTTTGGGCATCTTGCAAATTTGCTTTTAGTATATTTTAATTTATCGTATTTTCTACTATTTACCCCATTCCAATTTGTTTCCGACAAGAACGATCCAACAAAATGGAATATATCCAGGTGGTGGCCTCAACAATTATTTGTACCATATTTACTATATTTGGTTACATTATGGATGACTATCAATACAACTTAGTGTACTTACAAACAAAAACCCAAACTTCTAGAGACCCTCTCCAATACTTTGAATTTCATTCTGAAATTTTTAATATTGCTCTACATGTTACCACTCAGAAGGTATTTTAGTTGAATCCCCATATATTTGCCATTATAATATTCAATTTCTTACATTTAAAATCACTTTATCTCAACATACAAAACAATACTGCTTGGTTGAATAAAAACATTTGGCAAGTTGTTATGCTGATTTTCGTTTTATTTCTTTGGAACCTTATTTTTTTGGATTTTTACATGATCCTAATTGGATAAGTCGATATTTAAATGCAATTCATACACTGTATCTTTCTTCGTTGATTTTCATGAAGTCACAACTGCCAACGTGACATTTGAAAAAGTACTCCCAGTTTCTGATGTAGAGTAAGTCTTTGGAGTGATAGCAGGATTAATATACACTTCCAGGCTCAATTCTGCAAAAATTTTGGCCTTGGTATTCTATTCTCGACCGTCACAGTTTGGTTATCGTCAAAGGGATTTCGAAAAGAAATTTATTTAACGATCGACGCGTTAGAAAATCCATATATTCCAAAAGTCAACAATTTGACACTGCAGATAAACTTTCAATAACTTCAAAGTTAGTACCAACAGGTTACGTTTTCGAAACGAGTAAAATACATGTGACCATTTTACATAGTTATAAAATAATGCAAGATTTTGCGCAATTAATAAGCAGCGCTTTTGATAACATGATCACCTGGTATTTTGCTGAATTCATTATTGTATTTTCAAGATACATAGATAGAATGCTGTTTACTGGAAACATAATCGAAAAAATACACATATTTGAATATATGGGCATTAGTATATTAATTCTGGTTCTTGCTGCCGAAATAGTTGTTAATGTAAGATTAACGAATACATAAATATTCCTAAATGTTTGCTCAATTCAGCGTACAAACATGTTTATTTCGGGAATTAATTTAGCATTGTTTCGCTCAGATGGATTTTATTAATGTTTGGCTATCAAAAGAATAACAGAGGAAAACGATTTTTACAAAAAATGTTCAATACATGATGGCTGATCTGCAAATAAGACTAATTGGATTACGAGCAAGTAATTGGTTTCTCATATGTTATTCCATGTTATGGAACATAACTTAAAAAGATACACTGCATCAATTTGAAATTCAAATATAGTCTAAAATTCAGCAATATTTTTGTTTTCACAGGTGCTGTCGACCACGATAACACATTTTATCATATGTTTACAATCTAGACCATCGTAAAGTTAAAATGGATGGTATTTTTTGTCAAAACCGGTCCTATGGTCCTTTTGATCATGTGGTCCCATTGTTAGGACCATAGGTCCTATGGTCCCATTGGTCCAAGGTCCTATTGATCCTATTGATCCTATTGACCCTATTGATCCTATTGATCCTATTGATCCTATTGATCCTATTGATCCTATTGATCCTATTGGTCCTATGGTCCTATTGTTAGGACGATCTCTATTGATTTTGGGTCAAATTGGTTGACCCAGGTCAAAGTTAGGTCAAGGGTCAAAAATATTTAACATGACAGTATGGGCTCAGAATTGGTGGGAAGCTAGCTTTTGCATAGAAACATCTTTTCGCAAAGTTTGAGTTGAGCTGGCCCAACCCTTTCGTCCTCAGACGGCTTTAGATGTCAAAACTTTTGCCTAGTGCTTGCATGTAAAAACGTTAAAATAATTTTTCAACCAAAAAATCTCGATTTGTTTCTTGCGACCTACGTGATTTTGTTATAACGATTTATCGGTTTATTCCTGACCCAAAATATGTTAGTAATGTGTTGGAAATATTGTAACGATTTCTGCTTATGAATTATCGATGTCCAGTTTCGACATGTTAATGAATCACTGTGTGAAAGAGCTATCCTTAAGATTTTACAACTTTCAAATATCTCTTCATATAGAACCACAATAGTTTAACCACAATTGGTCAAAAATATAATATCAAAAGACGATAGATAGGTTCTCACCTTTTAAATACCTAAGACCTTCAAAACACAAATTTTATCGCGATTTATATTATTCCTCATATAACTTATCGTATGGCATCAAAAATATAGTACAAAACTTTCATACAAAAAGAAGCTATGATGGCCAAGTTAGTTGGGGAAACGCTAGGCATTATTTTGTTTGCTTCGTTCGGAAAGTTCAAAATTTTAGGTTTTACTTCAAAGCTAGTCAATACCGGTTTAGGTTGAGTTGTTTTATGAATTTGGGCATTTATGAAAGCTTATGTATTGGTCTATCTAATAAGCACAACATTGCCTTTGAATTCACTGAAATTAAGTTGTAAACACGATGCGAGTAAAAAAGTCACTTTAAAGGTCAGGAATTTCAGCTTTTTAAGAGAACTTTAGAATGCCTTTACAACTCTTCGAAAGTGTTTTCTAAAAAAATGAAATCCAACGTTTTCTGTTCTTCACATATTGTAATTTTCAAATTCATATGGCATGGAATAATCAGGTTTGTTTGTTACTACAAATGTTAACCATACGAAGTTCTACATCACTATAGGACACCCTATATTTCCATTTTCCACACCAATTCCATTTTGAGATATAAATCAGACAATTGGATTTCTAAAGTAATACGTTGAAGCAATAATTTCGGACTGAATATAATTGAGTTTATATAGATAATCATAATATTTAATTTAGCTGCTCCAGTATCTACTTGATATCATACAGTTAGAATTCAGTTAGAATTCAGTTAGAATTCAGTTATTTTATGCTTAAAATCAGAAAATATTCTTTCCAGCCAAATGCAAAATTGGTTTTGGTATTTTCAATATATATTTTTGAAAATGTCGCAAATCAAATATTTCCTTCTTATTTTTTACGCTGCTTTTTAATATTCCTCCCAGTTACCCAAAAAGCCAAATCAAACAAATACAAAACAAGTCATTTGGTTGGGATATAGTCTAATCGATAGCCCGTGGTACCATCGGACTCCCCAGGTCAAGGGCTACAAAATGACATCAAATTTGATTCATAAAAAACGGACCCCAGAAACTATAGCTCAACCAGTCATTTTGTGATTTAAATTTTTTTACTAACTTCAAACTTCAACTTTTTAATTCAATTAGAGCTCACTTTGAATTGTATGATATATTTATTCGTTCTGATAGCTTGGAGGATTGCTTCTTTAGGAACTCAGAAAATTTGACATTTATCATTCTGAACAATATAATGGACAATGTAGTTTTGATTCAGTTTCCCTTTAGATACTGTACTAGCACGTTATGTGCGTTGATGATAAATGAAAGGTTCGAAAGCAATAGTTAGTTAAGTTAAGTTTAATTGATTAGTATTTATTCTGAGGTCGTAGACACACATGACAGAGACAAGACTGAGAATGAATGAGAATGAATGATGATGATGTGCGAGTGTGATCAAGTTCGCGTCTTCTTCTTCTGCGTTGCGTGTAGACGTGGTGGCGGCTTCCTATTGGCTGGAGGCCAACTGTCTGACGCATTGCCGGATAGGGAAGCCGCGTCGGAGTAAAGGGGTGTATTGACACATACCTCAGATACATTCAACAATTTCATCTAATTTTAGCACCTTTTCGTAAAAAAAATCATATTTCTGTGATTTATGATTCTTTTATGCCTGTGTCAATCTACCATACTACACTATTCATCCTACTTCTTATTGAGGACAGGTTTATAGCTACCTCTAAACTGTTTTTGAAACAACAAAACGTACATCCAGCTGGACACATTGTAATCCAATTTCAAAAAAAAAAAACCTTACAATATCAGATACGGAGTGCAATGTTACAAGTATTGCTCATCAGATCAAAGAGGAGGAGAAGATACAACACAAATGATTGACTACATCAAACAATCGGAGTTATTCCACAAGCAGTACTATTGTAATGGTAACGAGAGGAAAATAAACGCCAGAGTGAAATTGCCACATCAAAACTACTTTCAAAAGAAATGTTGTGGCAAAGATTGCGAAGCTTGTTACAAAAAAATATTGAGGGCGGATTTTAAAAGCTTCTTTTCTTGTACTGCAACGTACATGGCGACAATTTTGGCATCCAAGGTTCACAATGTGTCTTTAAGAATTCTTACAAAACAAGATGAAGACTATAGGAAATATGGGCAAACTCCTCCTAAGAATCAATATTTGAAGATTGACTTTTCACATGACGGCTTTGGTGTACATCTCATTGACAAGTGGTACAGAAAAACTGGAATTAGATTTACAAATTGGTTAACAGAATATTTTATTTATTGTAGCACGGGAAACAAGTACGAAGATGATACATATGTTTGGGGAAATGTTTGGGGGAGCCCTTCTCCACAAACATTTGGTTTATTATCATTCTGACGTTTGTATTTATTTCGAAATTTATATGTACTTATGGAATAAGTTTCGTTAACAATTTGTTGAGTTATTTGGGCATTTTACTTCCAAACTTGTTACAAAACAATTTACCCAATGTTCAACTTGTATTCCTGATACAAGCCTTTGGACTATTTATAAGTCAGTTTTATGGCATTGGAATAACAAGCATACTTATAGCTCCGGATAGCCCGAAGACAATTGCAACGCTACGAGACGCTTTGGATACAGGATATAAAATTATTCATGAAGTAAATTTAAACACAGAAACGCCACAACAAAAATATGGGAATGATTTTAAAAAGCGCAAACTAAATAAATATCGGAAATCCAGCTTTCATAACATCGAAAGCACTAAATACAGTGCCATTTCCAAACTTCTGATCGGAAAGTATTTAGAGAAAACTGACTCAGACTCTATTGATAAGGATATGTATTCTTTAAGGAGTAAATTGAAGGGGAAATGGAATTACAAACAATACTCGATTTTCTGAAAAATGGATTAAATAAATAACTAAAATAAAATTCTTTACTCGAAGAAAAATACACATGTATGCATGCTTAAAGGCAACTTCAGTTTGCATAATGCATGCATGCAAACGTTGCCATTTTATTAGAGTCAGCAATTTTTCGAAGTTTTCCCAAAAGGAAATAACAAACTAACTTACCACAAGAATTGTTTTAGGAACACGTCGTCACTAAACCTTAAAATTTATACATGCAACCAAAAAACGTAAGAGTTTTTCCCGGTTGGGCAAATTTGAGTGTACTAATTTTCGATTTAGAAATGCACTTTTTTAAAATCGTACGATTTTAAAATTTGTCGACAATCTTGATTACATGCCTATAGTTACGTCAACATAGTAGTTTGCGTGTTACAAATTCTTTTTTAGTCGATTTAGGGGGAAATTACTTACGCTATACGTTACTATTCTCAGAACATCTGGACGTTAACCGGCAGAGGAAATTTTAGCCACTCAAATTATGTTTTCAAAACTGGACAAGACACAATGCACATAAGAAAGAATTCGTTTCCTTTCAACACGTGCTTCCCATCTCTTTTCCTTTAGAATTAATTGGAAATCTTCACAGACGTCGTCAATTACACCAAAAACTTAACCAATCAGGAAAACTCATCAAAATCGTACAAAATGAATATGAAATTCCACAAAATACATCAAATAATATATTGTTTCTGAATTTGTCTTCGAATTGAA
Organism: Entomobrya multifasciata; assembly: GCA_034693345.1. Taxonomy (NCBI): domain Eukaryota; kingdom Metazoa; phylum Arthropoda; class Collembola; order Entomobryomorpha; family Entomobryidae; genus Entomobrya; species Entomobrya multifasciata. The sequence goes on from JAQFXM010007822.1 coordinate 9,949, forward strand.
CTAAAATAAAATCTACTTTCCATCCCATACCTGCGACAATACATTTATAGGTTACACTAGGGAACCTTAGAACCAAATTTTTGCTTTAGACGTCTACATCCTTTCAATTATAGCAATAGCAGCTATAGCAGCTTCAAATTAAAATTTTGATTCAGATTTCTGCACTCTTTTTAATCACGTAAAAGTTTCAATAGCAACCTCAATTTTTTTGTCGTCCAATCTGCGCATATTTTAAAACACAAAAACTGTGAACGCGCAAACAAAATCTTAATTTTTAATTCAGATTTTTGCACCCGGTTTTATATACAAAAGTTTCAATGGCAACCGCATACTCTAAGAATTGGTGTATGATAACCGCTTGTTATATTTATAAATTAAAATCAGCATATATGTGCATATGCATGATGCATAGTATAGTACGAATGGTTAATTACGTAAATATGACACCGGGTTACTATTTCATCAATTAAAATTTCTGGTTTTAGACGACCACCACATCAATTAAAAAAGCAATGTTGACAGATTGCACAAAGTCAGCTGACTGTTTATTAGTTTTTTGTACAGCTGCCTAATAGACCAAACTGTGTTCTTTGTCCCGTTTTGAAATACTTTTGTAATTAGTAATTAAGCCAACTTAATAATTAAAAATGGAGTCGTCAGTTCCATTTGTTTTTGACAGATTACTTAAATCGAATAAGCATTTCGGGAAAATTGATAAACCCAAGTAATTCCCCACTTGGTTTAGTTCTTGACAAAAATTAATATTCGTCCAAAATTCGTCTATTTGACTAATATTACAAGTTTTAATGTCTTCAAATAGTTTACTAATTTTCTCCGCATGATCAACTTGATCACTTTATTAGAAACAATTTTAAACAGACAACGCACATGTCATGTTTATTCCAATTCATGATTTAAAAATTACACTCAAATAATTATTTTCTTTATCAAAATACTATGAGTGATTGTAATTTGTAATACGAATGAAATTTCTAATAGGTCAGCTGTCAAATGTAAAGTCAAAAATAAATATGCTCTCAATACAGCTGACAGCCTAAAAGTTTCATCAGCTGTTCGTATGAGAAAACCCCAGCACATAAACGAACGGCTTGAGTATTTTTTTCATCTTAAAATCCTCTAAAACCGAATATATGCAAGTTTGGTACATAAAATGTTATTGGGTCAGTAGTATTACCAGTAAGTAGTAAGTTTACTAAAAATTAGATATTTAAATTTAAAATATAACTACAACCACTTACATTTTAAGAGTCAATTTTAAATTCTCTTTTATACTCATCAATTAAAAATTATTTCTGATTGATGACATGTCACATGATATTTAAAGGATGTACAATAAACAAAGCGAATTTTTTTGACTTGAATTCTCTCTGCACTTATTGAGATCTTCGGGTTTTTCTTTTGATCACAATAAAGTGCATCATTTTTACTACAAGAAACCACCCGGATTGCATTTTTT
>JAQFXM010007823.1:0-11424 GCA_034693345.1 Entomobrya multifasciata
CTTTTTCACAAATTTTCTCTAGTGCAGGTCGATCAACGTATCCAAGCTGATATTGTTCGTTAGACTCAGTAATAACGTCAAGATTTTTGTTATTGGAAACTTCTGGGCCCAACCTGTCCAATGTTTTCCCCTCAATTTCAGTCATCAACGCTCCAGAATTCGGCCTACTGGACACAGATATGATCAAATCGATAATTATTACAACAGTCAATATGATTGACACTTTTGCATAATTAAAATAATAGCGTGTCATATAATATGACATGATGTATGAATCGTCAATTCTTTATATACATGCAAGATATAATACATTTATAACAAACTGAAGAATGAGGAATACACATGCTATAATCAGCAGAAATGTCATAAATTCTTGGAATAGATTTTGGGGTCACAACAAAATTGATTGAAGATTCATACAACGATAAAACATCCGAAATACATTAATGCAAAATGGTTATCCTGCCTTAAAACTTAAATAATGCTTTTGTTCCTCATTGTCAAATTAGCACAAAAAAGTTTTTCACGAGTTCTTCATTTCTTTTTAGTTCTTATATTGTGTGCATACATTCAATTGGGATTTTTTATTCGGGATATGCAAATTTTCATGCAAAATGCAAAATGAAATCATCATAAAATATAAGATCTTATAATTGAACAAATTGAAATGCTCTGTTATGTCCACTGTTCAAAAGCGGAAGTGACTCTATATTTTCAAGTCACCGGGGCCGACTGATCATGGAAAAGCTTTTTGAACGGAGCCAGCCAGACTTATCTGACACGTTGAACTGTTGCTAAGAACTTAAATCATCTTCTGTGATTACCTCAACCTTGATGGGGAACCCTGGCCAATCCATTATTCATATCCCAAAAATCACTGGTCACGGAATAAGGCACATCATAATCACAAATAGATATGCGGCATGCTACCTAATTTAGTTATTCCGAACGAAATTATGAATGAGATTCCAAACGCATATTTCATATTTAAATTAACATGATCGATGGCTTCATTCAAACGGCCATCACATCATAAATCACATGAGTAAAATTAAGTCTCAAATGCTTCGCAATAAATCAATTTATCGGATGGTCAGCTCAGATTTGCAAACAATCATATAAATATTTAACAAGATCTTTAATGTAGAGAAAGATATAAAATTTTCATTACGAAACTGCCATCCTTCGTTTGTGTTGGTAAAGTGCTCTAAGAGAATACTGATTCATAAAAATGCATGAAATGCATATTATTGAAGGCCCTAAGAGATCACTTGTGATCCCATGAAATTTGATGGATATAGTCTTGTCTAGATCCTGTCGACTGGTATGGAGCCATTTTAACAAACTAATGACGTTTTCTTGTTTACTTAATAATGTACACAGATTTAATAAAAAGTTATTACTGTTTCAACGCAATCAATTTTATTTATTCAAACGATTTTAAAAATGGCTCTTATGTACACTATCAAAGAATTCCTGGTATACAATCTATAGAAAATGTGTCTGCATTATTTTTTTACGAATTATCACATGACCATTAGCAAACAGTGACTGGGTCAAAAATTCGTTGACATTAAGTATTCGTAGCAAAATATTCTTAAAAGGTAACAAAACTTGGTTTCAGGCATTAATATTAACACGAAAAGCTTTTCCAAGATTCCACACAATATGTTAAAACAAAATAAAGATTACATTGAGATAATTTGTAAGTAATTTTTATCAAATGATAACGGTATAAACTTCAAGTTTATCAAGTTATCCGACAAGTACAATTGAATTCCACAACAATATAAAGTTAGTTCATAGCTGGAAGCACGCCATTTTCTTGAAGCTGAAAATCACAGAAATACAAATGTTACAGCATACATGTGCAATGTAGAAAACATCGCTATAAATACCGAATTATTGATTTGACATATATTTACCTGACTATCGCCATCATCACAATCACTACAAAACCAAGGATGACCTTTCTTCCTGGGAGAATTTTTCATAGGGGGATTAAGACATGTAAAATGAAATTCAAGCTCACACTTGTCACACCTGAAATTTGAAATGTAGAAACTCATTAACATCTCATCGAAAAATATACATAATTCACAACACTTAAACATAAAAAGCTAACAAACTTACTTCACTAGAACATGGCTACTATCATTTCTCGTACATGTTGCGCAAAGACCACCAAAAGTGTTTGAGTTAGAGGCCAAGGGTGCTGGTGGTGGCATGATGGCAGAATCAGAGATTGAAACAGAAGGAGAATCGATGTACTGAAGACGTATTACATTTTCACTGCTACCGGAACCTCCGCCACTAGAAGAAAGTTTCAGAACCCCAGATTCTGAATCCCCAATACAATTTTGATGTCCGGAGTAAAACTTGGCAGAATTACTATTGACACCGTAGCTGCTATGATTGGAGCCTATCGCATCAAGTAGGAAGCTAGCGTCCACCGTTACCATTTCACCCGTGTTTGTACCGGAACCCATAGCTGTACCCTGCATAAGATTCTGCTCTGGAGGCCTGTTCATGGTCGAAACCTGTAAATACAAGTCGGTTACATGTAAAAACATATAAACTAGACCAACTAAAAAGAGAGAGGCTAAATAAACTTAAACTTACTCCTTGCATAACAGTTGACATTTCACCAGCTTGCTTGCCACCAGCCAGTTGGCATGTTCCATTTTGGAGAGTACTGTCCACAAATTTTCCACTCGATACTGCTTCAATAACACTATCAACACTGTTGGGTTGGCCCTGTGCGCTAGAAGAAACCCGCTTGCGCTTCTTGGGTGGAACTGACTTTTCCTTTTCGGTGGGAGTACCTGATGTGGTAGAGAGCGTGGTAGCAGGAGATGCATTTGGTCCAGTAGAGCTCTTTCTCTTTTTGTTATTTTTAGTGCTCCATTCTGAATACTTTTTAATTTATCTTCAATAAACTGACTAGTAACCTTTCCCATAACTAGATTAACACCGTTTGTCTCATCACGTGACGCATTGATTGGAGCTGCCACCTGCGGTACAGCGGCCTTGGCCTTAGACTTCACAGACTTTTTCTTAGCAACTACAACAGGAGCAGTAGCAGGAGTCCCTGAGGCATTCGCTGTATCCGTATCATCAACAGCAATCTTAATTTCCTTTTGTTTCTTCTTTCTAGGTTTCTTTACCTTTCCAGTAGCAGCACTAGCACTAACATCTTGTTGCACATCAGCTATTGCATCAATAGAGCTTTCGGCAGCGACAGCAGTACTTGAGACATCTCCCTTTTTCTTCCTTGGTTTCTTTGGTTTAACAACCTTCTCACTACTTGTATTATTTCCATCACTTGACACATTCAAACTTTGTTCACTGCTAACATCTATGCTAACATTTTTCTTCTTTTTTGATCGAGAACTTTTAGCCTTGACTTTCACCGAGGGGTTGTCTTCTGCTGGCAGCAGTGGAGTGTCACTTATCCCATTTACTTTTAAGGGTGACACTACCCCATCCAAAGATTTGCGTTTAGAAGGGGAACTACTTTCTACTCCGCTACTGTTTCCCACTTCCACGGGAGGGGTTTTACGCTTAGTTCTCTTTTGTTGAACTTTTGGCTCCTTCACTTGGGGAACTTTAGCTGCCTTTGCTTTACTTTTTCTTGGAGCCTTTGTTTTTACAGGCTTCCCTTCGTTTACAATCGGCTTTAATTCAATTTGTGCACTCATCTCAGGTTCCAGAGCAACTTTTCCCGAGGCTCTGGGGGAAGAAAGTTCAGGAAGAATGCTTGGTCCATTCGACGTCAGTGGAATGATAGGGGAACATGCAGCAGAAACTGGTGTTGTCGACAAGTTGGCACTACCACTGCGGCGTCTCCTCTCCATAGGGGTACTACTGTGTAGTCGGATTGATATCGGAGGCAAAGCTGAAGTTAAGTCCACTGATGATGGTTTGGTCTAGAGTTAAAATATGTTTGATTGCATTAGTTGTTTAAAATTTTAATAAGCGTATTTTCTCTCAGTAGTAAAACTTTACCTCAGGAGAAGTAAAACTGCTTGAGTTTGCTTTAGGTGACTTCTTTATCCCTTTAGGCGAATCTAAATCTTCTTGCTTTCTCTCAGGTTTCTCATCTTCCGACTCATCAGAACCCCTGTATTTCCTTGGTTTGTGAATTTTTGTTCTACCTCTCAGCGTTCGAGGAGCCTCTGTATCAACTTGTCCTTCAGTCTCAGATGGAGCCTCGCAACAGTCCGAACACATCCTATATTAAGAACAAACAGTGTCTTGATTAGCGTGCGTCACAATAACAATGCTACATAAACTTGAGAATTAGGAATCTTTACTCACCATCCACATAAACGTGAACGTTTGGGCATTCGAGTAAGTGGTGGATCAAGGCATCCCAAATGATAATGCTTTCCACATTTGTCACAGCGAGTTATTAGATGTTGACCATCCGATTTTGAACACGTATCACAAACAGCGACAGCCATTTTGCCTGAAAGATAAATAATGCATACTCATATTATTTTGAAATTGCACATTTAATACTTAAGTATGTCTAAGGTAGTATAGTCAAAAGGGCTTTTTACCTGCACGAGACGGAGACGATGATGAGAATATTCTGCTTCTGCTCTTCATCCCCTTTTTAGAAGAAAAAGATCTTCTTGGTGTTGGAGACTTCCTGTCACCTCGAGACATGCTTGGACTTTTTCGGCGAGTTCCAGAGAGCCCCTTAGGATAAACTAAGCCTTGCAACTTCGTCGCTAACTTTTTATCACTTGGACACACGCTTGACAAAATATCAACAAGGGACACCAATTGTTTTTCCACCGAGTCTGTTTCTTCAGCCATTGCCATTTGATTAACAGTCTGAGTCTCCCAAACATCTTTCAAACCGATTTCTTTGTCCATCATATCCTGGTTTTCTTTCAGTGACTTGTCATACTGTTCCATCAGACCAGTTATTCTTTGTTCTCGATCTGCGTAGTAAGCTGCATATTCTACACTCATAGCAGGTAACACATTCCACTTCCTTTTCACATTTGACACAATTTTTTCATGTTTAACTTCTAGTTCGTGAGCTGCAATATCTTCCCCTAATCTTTCCGCCTTCCTCAAAAAATCCATTCCTAATTTAGCTGACGTATGCATCAACCTTTGTTTTTTGTTTCCATTTGTCCAGGAACTTGGTAAGTTAGAAAATGAACTAGCAGCTATTTGGTCTGTAATTGTCGACTGGGAAGGTACATCAACAGTTTCTAAATTATTAAAGTAATGAGCTCGTTTGAGTGCAGTCTTACGGCGAACTTTATCCAATTTTCTATGAATTCTAGCTTGATCTGCATTTGCTCCAGACGGAAGCCCTTCCATTTCTTTTCGCTCCTTTTTGATGCGAAGTTGTTCTTGAAGTGCGCTGAAAAGCTTGATACGGCGCCTATAAATAAGAAAAACAAACACATAATTAGAAAGCAATCAAAAAGTATCAAACAAAAAACATAATTATTAAATTCATTTTCATACTTCATTGTCTCTCGATTCGTATGCATTTTGCAGGAAACGTAGTATGGATCGGCTTCCGCAAAGTCCACCTGATTCGGATCTGAAAGAAGTCCTAATTTCTGCGCACACGTTGCATGAAAATACGTCTTGCACATTCCAGCATCACATGATATGACTATTCCAGTATGTGCCTGACGCTCGTTTTCACAAGCTGCACAACTATGAGATCCCCACCTCGTGTAATGTAGTTCATACAAATTGATACTGGAATCATGATGAACGACAACACCCTGAGTGTAAAGGGCACATACGAGATGAACCCATCGGCCAGCAGTAGACTCCTTGAATAACCCACCTATCAAAATATTTTTAGTGATTTGATTTAGCCATTGCACTGATTGCACTAATTACTAAACTTAGTTTTAAATGAGCAATACGATTACGATATTCATACCTTCAACTGGACACAATTCACAAAATATATTCTCCGATCCACTTTTGCAAACATCACAAAACCACGGCTCTGTTTGACTGGACGATCCAGATCCGCTAGACACACTCAGATTATCGGCTGACAGGCCATAACAAACTGTTGAAAAAATTAAACCATGATTACAACTTGGCACATTGAAACTTTCGTGATTTTGAAGCTGAAAAACATGAGTTCATTTTCATTCTTACTTTCGTGAACTGAGATTCCACATGAGTCACACTCCACGATTTCATTGGCATCATCACTTTTATCCCCAAGACAAGCTGAACAAATTGGCTTCTTAACTTCGATCTATTAACGGTCATTAAAATCAAAACGGTCAGTTAGCAAATACTTATTCCTCCAGATTCAAGATTATATACCTTTTACAACGTTCAATCAAGATGTGTGGTTACATAGGATTACCTCTTTCCTGTTTTCTTTTTGATTGGTCACCGCATCATCTATTAAACTAAGAATGGAACGGTGCTTTGACTTCTCATCCGTCTTCTTCCCTTTCTTTTTCTTCCGTTTCTCAACTGCGACCTTCTTACTTCCAATTTTTGTCTTCTTAGCAGAGACCTTCAATTTTGACACCTTAGACTTTTTGACTACGCACTTGGATTTTTGAAGGGAAGCGCTCTTGCTTTTGGTGGAATCCGTACCAGGTTTCTTGACTGCTGACTTTTTGGAAACCTTTTTCGGTTTTGAAGCATCCTTCTTTACCACCTTTCGCTTTTTCTTTGACGGCCGTTTTGCCATAAAATTGTTGGATTCGTTGAGCTTTTCTAAGGTTTCTCGTAGGGCAGACTTCTTTGTGTCAGGTTCATCTTCGGAATCAGAGCCTTCTTGTGATTCATCATTACTCGAGTCACTATCAGAATCGCTATCATGCCCACTCGAACTTGATGCTCCTGAAAGTACAACAATGAATTCAAGTTATTGCTTACATCATAATCCTAAATCCACACAGTTTTGTTACACAAAATGCATCAAATGTTTTATCCTTTAGAATACATACCTTCATTTTCATCCTTTCCTTGATAATCTTCATCCTCAGATTCATCATCACTATTCTGAGCATTTTCATTGCCGCTTTTATCACTATCATTGGAACCATCATCTGATTCCAATGTTCCAGCAGAATCCGAGTCTTCGCCTTCAAAGTCGAAATCCGGGTCATCACTCTCATCTTGCATTGTTGACTGAAGTAAATCTTCTACATTTTTTGGCCGAATTGGTCGTTTACCAGTGGACTCTCGTTCAACTGTGTAAGGAGAGCAAAACCAACAAAATTAGATATCATTATTATCATATACCAAAAACCAAACCGCAATTTACACATTTCCTTAGTTTATAGTATGTAGACTACTTACTCATTGTGCGAACCAGAAAATCGACACCACTCGCCGGCGGTGGCGAGCTTTGCGATGGCTGCGAACTTCTTTTAGACATGATGACAACCGACGAACTTCACTACAGATGAAGTTATGAGATAATTGAACACTTCACAGACAAGCGTGTATTATATTGACAAACTAACTATAACAGGTTAACCTTCTTAATTACAAGACAATAAACAAATAGTACTCTTGCCCGGAAACGGTCGAGCATACACCAGGCTAGATTCCAGCTTCCATACAATTGTAATCTAAAACTAAAAGTAGCTAAAAATTAACGATCCCACACAGATGATAACATAACGTTCTGTGGGAACTTCAAACTATACACAAATATACACATTTACAAATTACTTGGTCCCGAGCCCCGTGATTACTAATTGGGACAGTTTGAACACAAACGATATTGCACCTCGTTTTCTTCGCAAAGAAGTCTTACTAACTATTTGTGCACTGTTAACTGAATACCGGAGTTCTCAATTCTCAGCTCATTTCATTTTGTTCCAACGAAATGGCTTTCAGAGCGAAGACTCGATCCAACGGTTTAGTGTGTACAATTGTTCCAAGAAGTATCTGAAATAAAAAATTAGAGTTATTATATTTTACTTATTGTATGTCAGTGATGGTTAATGATTCTTGCATTGCTGTACATAATAGTACACCAGACTGAATCTAGGTTAAACGCTCGCTTTCTACTTTGGGTTAAATGTGTTATGCAACTTGTTGAGAATTCCAAACTTTAACAACGCATTGTGTGGTTGGATTGTAGTGTAGTATAATACAGTTAAATAGCATGGTAGTGATATTATAATGACTCTCGGTTGTCTTTGCATTGCACTGCCAGAAACGTCGGTATATTTTATGTGCTACAATTCAAGCGAATTAGTTTATTGCCCTTTCCAAGGTAAACCCTACTCGGCTTTAAGAATCCAAGACAAATGAGAGTGAAACTAACAAATAACAAATTACATAATGAAGAACTACATTAGGTATAAATCACTCACTAATTTAAAGTCTACTTACTATATGCATAAAACTACTACAATTCTTTTCCACTTTGTCAACTATGCTGCTATGCAAGCTAACGGAACGAGCTCAGTTTAAAATGAACAGCTTATTAACCTACGTCAAATGATGACATGACATGCTTCTCTGTGCCCCATCTCTTCCAACTTTGAAATGGCTAACACTGAATAAGTGGGTTGTTATTTTGCCAACACTAACACTTGTCGATGTGCAAAATTGCAAGGTTTTCAAAGGACACTGCTATTTTTTGTCTTACTTTCATACTCTTTTCTTTCACGATTCACGAGCGAGCACTCAGCAAGCAGCACAAACTGATGAGATGAGTGAGTACGACTGAACGAGTCTGCTATTTCTCGTAGTCACTTGCTCAGATTTGAGAAGATCGAAAGTTTTCAGTTCTCAGGTGCTACGTTGTTGATTGCTGTGTGCTGATGAGACTGAATTGAGATGCATGTTCCATCTTCCATCCTTCATGCTTATAAATGTGCTATGTTCAGTGTGCTTACTTACCCATCTCTCGTCAACACATTTCGGTATTGTGCGTTGTGCTAAAAGTGCAAAACGCATATTAACCAGTGCTTTTTCAACTATACAATTACGATCACGCCATTTTTTACACATTCGCATTTGCAAAAAAGGTAGCACAGAGACAATCAGACAATACAGACACAGTTCTAGTTCTTCCGAAATGCCAATTTCAACTGACAAGGGAAAAAGACAAGACGAGAGTATAAAAATGTGAGTGAGTAGGAGGGTGAGAATGAGAATATGAGTGAGACAATCCGTAAAGCCTTAAGGCAAAAAGAGAGAGCCGAGGCTGAGCGTCACATTAACTTTCCTTGACATTATGCAATGCAGAATGCAGCTCTTTATGCATATTTCATCGGCTACTTAAAAACGAGCGATTTGACTAAAAATCAGAAAACTGATAGATGACTCAAGCAACTGATAGTTGTTCTTTGCAATAATTTCTACTGTATAGATCAGTTATCAGTTCAGTTTTCAGATTTCACCTTGGCTTTGCTCTGCTCATTCATGACTCATGAATGACTTGCATGAAAAATCTATAATCAGATACTAAAAAATGATTTTACTCACTCGTTAACCTATTAACTGCTCTCACACGGTCAAAATTAAATGATTTCAAACTGCTTCCCAATACCCACTGAATAAGTGACACTGAAGCAAGTGCTACAACACCTTGCAACTTGCAAGTAAAGTTACAACTTACAAGTTGGATAGTTGATCTGAAAGGATTTCAGGAACAGGAGGATGCTCTTCAAAATGAGTCGACGAGCCACAAAGGCTTTTTTTCCACTACACTTGCACGGCACCGCACCGATGATGATATTTTATGGATGGCTTCGTCTCACTTTTTTACGACCAGGCAAACTTTTAATGGCGATAGTGGCGTCTCTGTTTTTTGATTACTAGACACTAGAATGTTCCTTGTTGAAAGACTTTTCGCAAAAGCCAATTGTCTTACTTTTCTGGGTATTAATATTAATATACCTTTCCTGTTAAATATATTACGTTACGTACTATGCTGCTAAATGCACGAATGCAATATGCAATGCATGTTTAAAGATACCCACATTTTGCAACCTGCAAAAAATCATTTCTAATTTAATTACCTTTCGTTCTACTTAATAGGCTAGTGAATGACACTGATTTGGTTAACAATCAGTAGTTCTGATTTGCTTTAATTTGTAACACTTTCAAACTTTACACGCTATTATTTATTATTATAGCGTGTTTGGATTATAAATGAAAAATTAGCTAGATATGACTTTACCTTCTAAAAAATCAAGAGAAGGCGGACAGTGCGTTGTTTTTAATATTTTTTTCCTCGCATTCAATGGTACAGCACAGGGAACCACACGTACGGAGTACCGAACCGACTACCGATTAAAATTGAAATGAAAATGAATATAAAGAAGTAGGATAGATTCAGCACAAAGTGTTTTTTCGTAATCGTCTAACCCATATATGTATAAGAAATAGCAACAAAAGATGTACATGTTACATAAAAATTTAACCCTTTCTATACTTTTTGGTTTGGTGTCTTGTGTGCTGCTACTGCTGCTATGCTGTGTCGTTCGTTTTTGTGGAAGAAGAGTTCTTTCTTAGCATAACACATGTATGTTCAATGTTGCTCTATATAATGCAATGCAATGCAAAGTATCTCTCTATTCACTTTTTTTGTTTGTTATCCGTCGACAAATGCAATGTATTAATTATGAAATCTATATAAACTTTAAAATTATAACATTCTCGCTCGCACGCACGTAGGCCCGTAAGGTAGGTAAGGTGTAAAGGTAGACTAGACACACAGTCAACATGATCAACTCGTTTATTTTTTAAAAATGGGCATCTCTTCTTTACAATAAAAATGACCCGCACATTTGGTAGTATATAGAGGATTTTAAGGATTTTAATATGAGGAAAAGTACGCTCGCTCATGCTCGTAATGTAATGGTCTCATCTCGCGGTAGTGCTTCATCTGAATTCCTATCCGATTTCGATGCATGGGATTTAGGATATCCAGGAAGGATCAATGTTAAGATGTGATATTGGTGGAAGTGGAAGATTGAAGTTGTTAGAAGACAAATTACACCATGCGTGCATTCAGCACTCAATAAAATATGATTGTTACATTTATGCAGCAAATGATGATGATAGGCTAAGGTTTATCCCAAAATGTTTATCTTTAACCCTTGGGAAAATTGGGAAAAGGTTTCTTTTCTAAAGCTTGCATCTAGTGGAGTGGATACTGGATAGTAAGGGTATTATGATACTGTGAGATTTATGAAGATTTCTTTAAATTGCAATGCTATGTTTTAACTTTTTCGTCTCATGAAATTCTTGACTAATACGGACGCATATTTAACTTTTACTTGCCTTGGTAAGTATAGATTTTAAGCTTTTCCCGTCAATATCAGTAGTATTATAGTGCACCTTTTTGCGGTGGTTTTGGCCACCCGCTGCGCTAATTAATAATTCATGAGGAGGGGTGCATTAATTAAAAAAAGTAAACAATCCACCCCCGCA
>JAQFXM010007824.1:0-11424 GCA_034693345.1 Entomobrya multifasciata
CCAAGCAGGGACCCATATGTATTGATTGGTGAAATCAGATTTTGAAAATCTTGATTCGTTTTTGAGTTATCGTGCGAACAGACGGACGGACGGACAGACGGACGGACGGACGGACGGACAGACAGACAGACGGACAAGATGTCCTGTATAACTTGCTAAAGTCGCAAGTTAATAAACAACAAGTGCAACTTTAAATTATTACTGCAAAAACTTTCACTTAAATCATGGCACGCTTTTAAAAGCATAATTATGTTTCTAGTATGATACAAACATCTACACTGCACTGATGGCAGATATTTTGCAGAAATGAGATTTTTGTATGCCGAGAAACACTACTAATATAAATGCATACAAGATGTTTAAAATTAGTTCACTTGTAGGGAAGCAGTTGTTCTGTCAACCAGCGTTCTTTCTTATTTTTAAGGAGCATATCACGTTGTAATGTAATGAAATGTAGCTCACACCCAAATCTTTGTCCTTTGATGTTTTGAGAGCATTCCAACCAATTCTTTATATAGGATTTAATGCTTAAGCTGAGACAACATCAAACATAGGTTGTTTGTCTTGTAAATTAAGTTACTCTGAAAATACCTCACCCCTCAACTACCACTTAGCCTACAATAAGTAAAAGCGACGCTATTACATTTTAAAACAGTTGATATATTGATACTGATATCAGCATATCAAAAACCTTGTTAATATTGACAATCATTTTGTATGCAAGCTTTATTCACACCTTTGCTTGTAGCCTTGGTGATTAAATACGCAGAGTCTCGGGTTTAATGCAATTTTAAAAACGTGACTGACACGGTGATTTTCTCATGTAACGGTAAGAAAATACCGTTAAAGGGTTTAATATACGCTAAGAGGAAATTGTTTTGATGTAATTGTAAGAACTTAATCGCTGTTTCATGTTTCAAATGCCAAACAAAAAAGCTATCATAAACGATGATGTCATTTAGCCGATTAAATCATTGTCCCTGAGAGTCTAAAGCGTGGGATCAAAAATACCTAGATGACAACTATGAACTATACTCTATTAACCATATGCACAACATAGCATACAACATTTAAATGTAAATTCTTCATGCTTCTTATTTGAAGCCAAAACCTTGGGAAAAAGTCTCGAAGCGTCATGGCTTTCTTTTTATCTTACGTGCGTAATCGCATTCACTGATCTCATGTTCTTCATTGAGTAGTCATTTTAAAAATATATTTCACAATACGATAAATAAATATGTGGGAGGAGGAGGAGGTGAAGACAATCATGAAGTGGAAAGGACGTTTTCCCCATTTAGTTAAAGTAGAAACAAGAAATGGAAGGGATCTAGTTTGTATCTAAATACTACAACAATAAGTTATTCTTGGATGAAGTGTATCAGTGTTGTACCTTTAAATGGTATCTTTTTTATGATGAGTTTGAGGATTACATTACATTTTACGTAGTAAATAAGTCTGTAATTTGTGTGGTAATAGAGACTGTGTGAAAAATAGAATAGGAAGGCGGCTTGCTGGTTGATATGATATGACTTTGGTGAGATGTAAAGCTTTTACTTGACTTTCACTAGGGCAATCCTTTCTGTCGGGGTTTTTTAGGGAGTCTTGGTGAGGTGGTATATATAAATGTTGTAGCATTTCCAGCAACATCCTCATTATCAGTCGAGATTTACACGAGAAAGATTGTTGTTTGTTGGCTGGCTATAAGTGAGGGTTTGTTAGAGAGAAAGAATCACTACACAACACTGACTCAAAGAGAAAGGGGTATGCATTTTGGGGCAATTCAGGACAACCTTTGATACTCACGTTTTCAATATTTCTGACCATCCAAAATCATTTTACAAAGAATTAGTTGTCATTTAAAACACAATTTTCCATTATTTCTTGTTGTACTAACACAAATAGAAGTTTAAAGCAAATAGTAAAATCTATCCTTAAAACTTTCAATCTCTCTGCTTTTCTGCCTGACTGAGGAAAAGTTTAGTTTGATTTACTTTTGGGAGCTTTGGTTGTGACAGGAAACACATTTTGAACAAAGGTAAGTAAAAAATTATTTTCATTTTATTTGTAGTTTACGCATTTTTAGATCAAATAGTTTAGATGTTTAAAAAGAAATCATTCCTGTGAAATCATTCTTGGGAAAAAGTTAGTTGCTATACAAAGGAATATTTGAAAAAGTTCCAAATTCATTGTTCATCCTAGCAAACCTTGCCTAAACCTTGTAAACCGTACCACTGTTGTGGTTTTTTCAAAAACGTGCGTGCATTTTACTCGTGAAAGAATGTAAAATGTGATGGATCACTGTAGATTTGTAGTGGTCGCCGGCCGACCTGACCTGTTTACAAAGTACCAGTGTGAAGGATTTCAATGCAATTTTATTGTTACAATTTACAATCATTTAAATCTGAATGAATTCTGAAATACAGCTGAGTTTCTGTATTTTAGCAGACAGAAATTCCATGCGATTCATCTTTCTAAAGCATTTACTGATTTCAACTGCTGCATTTAGAACTAGACCCATTTACGACCATTAACAGCCCTAGATAAAATATTCCCTTGGTCATTAACAGTTCCTTGGCACCTTTTTATTAGCTTGAACCTTATTCAGGGTCGATGCATTGCATTCTCTTAACATTTACATTACTCTTTTAATTTTATCTGAGGAAATTGGGAAATCTTGCTTATATATGCTGTATATGTACATACATACTTGTAGTCATGTTGAAAAGCCTGTAATATGCAAAAATTTACATGTACCATTCCGGAAGTAAATGAACGAAGCATTTTCAATTTACAACTCTGCATACATACCTTGCCTTGAGGTTTGGTTGGCCTCCCCATAACAGATCAACATGTAGTATAAAATCTGTGTGTGTAATCTCTTTACACAAAAGCATATCATATCCTATCAGACACATGACAAAAACAGTATTCATTTTCCCTTTCTCACTTTTTTATTAGACCCTCACATCCTACAAATCCTACGTGAACAAAATCCAAGTTCCTTGTTAGCCTGTATCTGGCCCCAAAATAAAATAATCCAGAAAGGGAAATGATGTACCACAATGTAATAAATTCGTACAACTTCATTATTTCCAGCCTCCTCCTCTCCTATTAATGTACTTTCACCTGGTCCGTTCCATCGAGTGTATTTATACCTGTTGGCTGGTTGATATCATGATAATGGATAAGGGCGAATACGCGTCTAAAGACAAACTATTAAACTTTATTTAGATAGATAAACACTACTGCTGCTCGTGGCCAAGTTTTATGACTGTGTCAATGTATCTATGTCGCACGAAAGCTAAAACATTATAAAAATACTCGGGTGACGTGACGTTATCATATATTTCCTTCCTACCCCATACCACCTACACAACACAGTTTACTATTACAACCCACGCGCGTATATGTAGCATCTAAGCCGAAACCGGACTTTCAAATCTAAATCCACTCGACTGACCGATTCCTCTGAATTCAAACAAAAAAAAAATCTGCTAAAGGCTATTCATCACATTCCATCCCCCTGCTAATTTTACAGATGGCTAAACAAATTATATTCTGAGTTTACCGATACACAGAATGTAAATCCAGAATATAAACAGTAACCACTGTGTAAAGTTTAACGAATTTACCGAAATTTCTACGTCACATTCCGATGGTTGCATGTGCCAGTGCCGATATGGAAACTATACTAACCTGATTATTATATGCACGCACGATTACCATTTATACACTAGTATTCATTAAATCGGAATTCATGGATGACCATTTATGTATTCTGGTTATCCGATCGACATTTGTGGGTTTTTATACAGACGAAAAAGAATCAATAGCCTTGCACTGGTTGATTCTGATTAACTAATGGCTTCAATCAATGCATGTTACGTTACCTAAACCTCAAGCTAAAGGAATAGCATAATATATACATAACATATACATTGCATAATGTATGGTTACACTTTTGCTTACTTTCACTCGACATGTAACTAAACATGAAAATGTACAATAAATTAAAATTTTAGTAGAATTTTAAACGATTTTGGGAACCGCTTTATTCATTAGTATCATATGACTCATTATGAAAAAGCACTTAAGTAAAATGTCACAAAGAAAATCAAGCCAAGTTGCATCACAGCAAAGACACTTTCTTTTGAAGAAGTCCCAGTTTTTACTTCTTTCCTGTTATACAAGAGAAGTATTCAAATATTGCACAAGAGAAATAAAAACAAACAAAAAGCAGAAAAACATTGCTTTCTACTTACTCTACTACTGTTTGAATGGGAGAGGCACTCTTGCGATAATAATGTAATTTTTTAAAAACAAACCGTCATCACAACATCATCCACCGTTGATTGCCCAGTCCAGAGGGATATATCCGTTCTAAATTTCTCTTTGGACTTGGGTGGAGACTTGGTTGATTGCTTTCCCTAACATTTTTAGCATCCATCCTTATATTTTTATATTTACTTTTTTTCTGTGTATATTCATGAATGATGATATGATATATTGGTTCATTCGTACAGAATGTCTCGGTATCTTCTCAATCTCGCCATTGTCGGAGTAATCATGATAGTCATGATTGTAGCGACGACGACCGTATCAGCCAGCAGTACAAACACAGGACGTAGTGGTTATCCTCGATCCAACAGAGGCTTTCGCAATTCCCAACTATCGACAGCCAGAGGGTTTGGGAAACGTGATTCGGGTAGTTTAGTAGCCAGCCGTTCCGCAGCATCTCAACAGGCCCAGGGTTTGCCTCCCAACTTTGATGGGTTCCTCCCTTCCATCTTCGATTCCAGTAGAACGTAAGTCCATATCTTGTTTTGAAACTCGTGACATGATAAATCATTTCATTTTGATAGAATAATTTTTGTATCAATATTATTTCTCATTTGAAAGATGGGTGGTGTAATGGTTGAGTGTGTACATTTTATTGTGCATTGTATTTTTAAGCGGCATAAAAAACACTTGTTCCTGTAACCTCAATCCTTTAGCTCATTACACTACTTCGGGCACTTCAGTCCAGTTGCATCTCCTTTTGCTATTCAATGTTTATTCATAATTAAACTAGATAACTACCCACATTTAGCCTTCAGGTATTCAATCTTTGGGCAGATAAAATATTCGCTGTTTTGATTCCATTGCATTTGACTTGCCAAAATAGTAAAGTACTAATTACTATTAAGCCATTAAAGGAAAGATGGTGATGGATTGTAATTTGTAATGATTGTGTAATTTTTGGGCATACATAAAATCATATTTCTGATTCTAAATTTGAAATTCAAGTTTGAATTATAATTTTACTGTAAGTCAAGTTTGTAGCACGCATACGTATCCTAAATAGCGTGTATCGTTGGAATTTCATTTTAAAAAGTAGCGAAATAAATTCCAATTCTAGGCGTAACATCATGAATATTTGTGGCTTAGGAGGGCCAGAAACCACAAGCTATGTTTGAACAAAGCTATCAAGTTCCCATTTCACATTAACGACTAACGACTGAGAAAATATGTTTAAAAAATAGTCCTGGGAAAGGTTATTGAGCTGAAAATTTTCATTTGTTTAATCTATCTGTGAAGTCAATGGCTGGCAAGGATTTTTCGATATGCAATGTTTCTGTTAGTTACTTAAATGGTTCAATTGGTACATTATAGATTCATCTCATTCTCATCATCAGTACCTGAGACGCTAAACGTAGAAAAATTGTATTTTTAGAATCTTCATGATTTGCAGCCAGCTACATAAATCGAAGATAAGAATATACATAGTTGGTATCGCCAATCTTATTAGAAACATTTTGATAATGACAAATATCTGTGATCGATCAGTATATGTATGTAGTATGTACTACTCCCTACACTGTTCTTTCTGAGTCAAAACTTCTGACTCGATCAAATCGGCTAGTGTCTCACATCACCCCAACTATGGATCTCACTTTTGTTAAAGACGTGAAATTGTTTTGTATTGTCTGAATGTTAGTTAATTTTTATGGTGCTAGCTTAGGTTTTAAAATCATAAACAAAATGTAGCCAGTTTTTATCCAAATTCAAAGTCACAAGTTGAAACAATACTTTTCACAGCAGGACTTGTTTCATTGGCCATGTTAATCTATCGCCGGAAATATGTTGTCTTGTCTCATATCCTCATGCCTCATACCCTCATACAAAAAATATCAAGCCACACCTTATACCATACCCGACGAGTCACAGTCACATCCAAGATGAATACAATAAACAAAAATTGAAAATTTTATTCCTAAAACAAACCATACTTCTAAATAAAACGCCACCAGCCCATATTCCAAAACCTTTTATGTCGTATTTTATACGCATGCTATGTCCACAGACAAAAATGAGACTTTGGGAACGTAATATTTCATTTCTATAATGGAACAAGAAAAAACTAGCATAAATACTCAAATCCAAAATAAATGTAGAAATGGCTATTGCCACTTTTAGATTCCTGAGTCTGTATTTTTTAAATAGTGTTTTTTGTCTGCCTCCGTCACACGTTACAATCTTATATTTTACTTTTGATTACCTAAATTACTTAATTTCATAATTAATTAAAAAGGATTACATGTCTCAACGACTTCATGTCTCTTGGGGCAACATGACACATAGCTTTTCTCTAATGTTCATGATCGCTTTCCCCAATGGAATGACTCCCATGTAATAACTCCAACATTTTATCATTGTGTCAACAGGAACTATCCAACAAGTTGGCTGGTGGACGAATTGCAAAATAATCCCGAAGCTGCCAGATTCATTGTGGAAAGGTTAGTAGACGAAAATGGAGACGGGGAATTGACTCCAGGGGAGCTGACTCGGCGGCCAAACTATTATTAGACCGTTGATTTATATAAACCTGTATACTAATTTGGATAGAGATGGTAGTTTGGTGGTGTGGGGTAGTACCACTTATCCCTCTACCATGAAAACTAAACTATAATTATTGCTAGTTGTAGTACATTATTTTTGAGCATGTAAAATGTAAACGATATCAGACTAAATTGAGCAAGTCCATTTGAAAAATATCAAGGGACTCTTTATATTAAGTTAATTCTTCTAAAATAATATAATAAACATGGTTACTGAAAATTAAGAGATGATGATGACTACAACTTTTGTTCCTTTATTTTTTCGCTTTCAAATTCTCTATCTATGACCTATCCAAAATAGCACTTAAATTTACTTGACAGGATTTCCTTATAACCTAACAGATTTTTATTGCTTTGTTCCATACATTTGTAACATTTTCTTGTTACCATAGCAATTAGATATGAGGTCTCAAAAAACGAAGAATACACTTACCGTTTTTCCTTCCTTGGAATGATGGTCTTATAAAATGACAAAGGTAAAAAGTAAAGTGTACTGTCAGTAAATTTACTCGTCGCTGTTGTGAATTATTATGGATGAAAGCCATCTCCCACTGGTGAAAGCCATATTATACTTACAGATAATATAGTGTCGTGTGGGCATTGTAAACCCATCTATTATATAGCCTCATTAAAATTTTCACGTAGCCAAAAAAATGCATGGGGTGTCGTTGTCACTTTTTGCCACACTTCTCTCTGCGGCCGTGATTTTCATTCTAAATGAATTAGATACATAATATTATGTGTGTCATAAAAATGACTAGTAATATTAGCGTTAACTTAAGTTTTATTGTATACGCTGTGGGGAAGATAAAAGTAGGAGATAAGAAGTAAGAAAATTCGTACTACTATTACTACTAAATAAGTAGATAAGACTTGAAGATTTCCAGGAAAACTAGAAGAATGTCATGTGCTGGAATTTACATTTAGAAAAGGTGGGCGGTTAAGGAGAAAATATTGTGCACTGAAATTGTACATTTTTCTTCTTATTTGTCATGTAACATTTCTAACATTAACATGTAGAGAATGGTTAATATTCTTTTTAGGACAAGAGACAGTTCTTGTTTTAGAGTTTTAGAGAAGAATACTGATAGATCTCATATTACCCCAAAGTCTACTAAAATTGTAACTTTACTCTGTGTATACTCATGCCATGTATGTATGTTGATAGTCAATATAAATATTTACCTTGTATTATAAAAGTTGTAATAAAAATTGTTTGTAGCAAGTGAAATGTATGAATTCACAAATGCTAACATGAAAATAGAAGATCAAATAAAATAACTCATATTCTTAGAACCATTTGCTGAATTATTGTCTTGTGTTGTTGAGTTTAGTTTTTCTTTGCTAAAATATTTGTGATGTGTGTCATGTTCATGTTGTATAATTCTTTAAACAAAATTCGTTGACTTTGAATAGATCTCTGTGAAATATTTGCAGTGGATGCGTAAAAATCCAAATATTTGTTGAAAATATTAAATTTCCTCTAGAAATTTTTAAGATATGCTGTAATTTTAAATATAGCTCATGAAAACACATCAAGAAAGTTAAATTTAGAATGTGAACTTACGAAATTTTAATGTGTAAAATTTTGAAAATATATTAAATTGTGAAGAAGCAGCAGCAGATTATATTGTATACGTCACCGAGTAAAATATTTAAAGATTACTGTTTTAAAATAATATAAAAATCATTACTATGAATGATGACTCATGACTCCTAAATTTAAATTTGAAATCGCTGCATATTTACTAAAATTAGCATCACCTCTTTCATATTTTTTTCCTAAAAATAGACAAGGCATCTCTATTTAACTTCCAACTTCCAACATAATTCCCCAGATCTCTTTCCTTTCTAAAAGGTGGGCATCTTTTGGATAAAAACTGTTTGCTGTACATTTGACCATAATAGCAAATTTGCATGCATACGTCAATTTCTAGAACTCAGCCTAGATCACGTTCCAAAATCGGTGACTTTGAACCTTTTTGGATAGTTTGGGTAGGTAGCTATCATGTAATGTTGCCCAAAGGCTCATCCACCAAGGATCATGTCAAATTACCAACTTTGTTTTTCGCCCACCCAATATCATTCCATCCTAAATCCACCATCCGAATCTCTTACGTCAGGGGTAGGGTAAGTATGTCTCAATGTTTGCCAATGCTCATGTCGCAAATGTTTGCAAATGTAACGTGTCTTGATGTGCAGGATTAATGAAGATTATATTTGAATGGAAAGTAAAATTAGACAGGATAATTAACTATTACATACATCTTCTCAGTGACCTTTTTTAAAAACAAATCATGGGAAACTCGACATATACTCTTATTGATTTACTCCCACTATATGCCAAAAATTATGTTTGCATGTAATTATGGTTCCTGAATCCTGAAAATGCCATTTATAATGAGTGTGTATTTGAAATTACAGGAAAATAGTAGTAAAATTTCTTCGTTTCAAAAATACTTTTATTGCCAATTTCGCCCAATACTTTTCAGTCATTTGTCATTTATATACTTTAAATGTTTCTTGGAAAGAAAGGCGACGATTAAGGTTTCAATTTCCTTGTCTTCGTCAAAATTGTCTATTTTTACTACTTCTCCAGACTTGTCAACAGCGGTCACCGTTTTCTTGCGAGTTGTGAGTAAATTCGCTATGACCACCTGCAAAATAAAATAGCAATCAACAAAAATTAGATGATAAACTAACAAAAATGGCTTCGTAGTCAGTTTTCGTAAACTTTATAGGCATTCAATGTTCACTTCATTGCACACTCACAATTTCAATGACGAAACACATGAATCTACTGACGATTGATATTATCAAAATTCTGTATAATTTATTTTGTGACGTTACAATTTACAACTTACGCTATGATTGTACTTATGCAATGCATGTTGAGCCTTCTCAAGAAGAACGTTATTATCCGTTTCCAGTTTAAAAGATACGATGTACGCATTTGGTGCCCATTTACTGGTCAACGGTCTTAGCATTTTCGGAACAAGTTCAAAAGTTATGCCTGGTCTTGTAGTAGAACTCATTTTGTGCTCAGGCTAGACATAAATCCACATAAAGATCAGTCAATGAGTATAATTTAAATCCAGAAAATAATGACACCAATACCAATTTAGTTTCAGTTTAAACATGAGTAGATTCGTATTGATTATCTAAGCATATAAATTATAATGATAAACAAGTAGTCTTACCATTTCATTTTTTGGAATATAAAAATCCGCTACCGCTGCAGCTAAATACATCATTGCTGAAGGCCCTATCTTGTTCAATTCATTTGAGATTCCCTTCAAAAGCCACAAGTAGTCCCCCAAAGTTTCATAGGTTATCATTAAACAGGAAGACCGATGTTTCTCGTACTTTTCCAGCACGCTTCGAACTTTAGCGAGTTGATTTGGCTTTACTGTTAAAATTAAATTGCAATTTAAGTAATCATACATTGTTAATTTGTTAAAGTATTCACATGAATGTAAAGCAAAGTAACAAACTAACCTTTCACATCAGTCGTTTCAGCCAATTCCAGTACATCTAAAACGGAAGGAATGTGACGAGTATAGGGCTCCACGCTTTTTGTCCTAAAATAAGGGTTTTAATACTTCAATTATCATATCGTGAATACTTTTTATTACAAATTTTTAGGCATGTAAGCCATCATTGTCTTTTTTACCTGTATAAAAGAATAACTTTGTATCCCTCCTCCAAAAAATACTCTGTGGAAGCCGCTCCCCGTGTTCCCGAACTAAAATTGTCCACAAACCGAACAGTTAATTGTTCCATGGGAACCGTTGTCCCTCCTGACGTTACCAAGACAACTCTTGACGAGTTTTCTTTGGCATTGTTTATGAATATCCTGGATTTCTCTATAGTTTCCTCATAATTACTGGGCGCCGATACTTCGTTGAAAAAGTCACTCCAGTGCTTATCGTTGTCAACTTCTGGGGCATTTGAAGTCGCTTTCACTTCAGGAGTATTTTCAGTTGACGACATCTTTAAATTGCTTTTACTTTTCCACACAACAAATAGAAAATCTTACTGGCACGACTGACGTTGCAGAACAAAATGAAGAATGGAATTACTGGAGAATTTCCAGACAAGTAGTTATCCTTTACACCTGAAGATTAAGATTGCTAATAACCAAGAAATTTATATGATGATTTTGTTCATGGTTAAAATGATAACATAAATGTTATCAAAGTGGGGATTCTTTCTTTTTACATGCATTCATGTTTAGTGTGAGTACTCCTTCTAATGACTTCCCGGTATACTTAATGTGTACTGGATAATTTAATATCTTGTTTGTTGGAAAATGTGATTGTTAATGACTTCCGTCTTTGCGAAATCTCGACATTCTTGGCACATTCTATTTCATACACTTATTCTTACAAGAACAAAGATTTTGTATTGGTCAAAGAAAATATAGTAACACAGACAACAAGTTACTTACATTTACATTTTACTACTTAAACTTAAGGGATTTTTAGGAACATGGTTTCAATAGACAACCATAAAAACTCCATACTAATCAAATGGGTATTGCTTG
>JAQFXM010007825.1:0-11421 GCA_034693345.1 Entomobrya multifasciata
GGATATGCAAACACTTCACTTGTCATGTCACATGTTGTTATGGTGCAAGTGTAATAAGTAAGCAGCAGTAGCAGTAGAGGCATGTAAAGGAGAGAAGGGGAAAATATACAAACTTCCAAGTTACCTCCTTACGTAGCATTGTCTCTTATACTTTAGGATATATAATTTACATGTGAAATGTAAAAAATAGTTTACCATTGCGTAAAATGTGTTACGGTCAACTACAAAACTAAAAAAGCGAAACATAACCAATCACGCATTTAGCACAAGTATTTTATAATTGAAACAGTTTAAACGCAGAATGACAGTTATAAAGGTGGAAAACATCATTCTTATGCTATGACCATTCACACACAACCTTTCCATAGCAGAGCTAAACATGAATGCTTTGAATGAAGTAGTGATTGTCGAATGACAAATAAATTATTATTTTAAAAGTACTCGAATATCCAATAACGAATAAAACAACTTTTTGAGAGTATTCGAATATTGAATTACGAATAAAACTATTTTAAAGTATTCGAATATCGAATGTGTAAATACTTGATATTCTTAGTTATTTTCTATGAAACATTTATTGTACTGGAAGTTTTTAATCTAAAAATATAATTTTCAAATTTGTACTTGAAATTACGTAACATCTAAAGACAAAGTTCATTAGTCGAGTGCATGCATACATGTAATTAAAAATAATATTTAGTTCTTTATAAATCTTCGATAATGAACTTTGCATTTTTAAATCGTAAGATAAATGTCGAGGCTGGGATTTTTGGTTGTGACGTCTATGATTTATGTTAATTAGACAGGATAGAAGACAGGTGTGTGTCATTAAAAGATGAACAGGTGCAATTTTTATGGAGTGCCCTACAATTTGATAGACAACTTGTCTCGAAATCGAAGACGATTTTTGCTAATGAGACATATTCTAATAATAATTAAGGCAGGTGTTTAAAAAGAAACAAGATGATAATTATGATAAACTATATTGCATATATATTTCCATGGAAATGAGTTGAGTAGCAAATTGGCTAGCAAGCAGGATAGGTGTGAAAAATGGCTCTAATTGCAGTTTGTTTGGTTGGGCTGTCTCTAATTGCCCCGGGGCTCAGCAAAGGTCTACCAGGTCGATCTGTGCCTGTATCCACCTTATCTATACCTAACAAGGTGACTGCACAAGATAAGCAGGAATATGTGCTTCTTGCATGTCCCATTGTGACCAAGGAAGATAACCAGGTTATCTGGCTGGACAATGATAAGCATCTTGTCTTAAGCGGCATCATACCCAGTGGAGATCTCCAGATAATGGTAAAATTACATTTAATTGATTTAAATCATTATTGCTTTATAACTGTCCTTTCTAAATTGGCAGAATGTGACACCACAGGACACAGGAATATACCGTTGCATCCTCAACGATAACCAAGGTCACTACTTGACCTCCGCTGTAGAACTAATAGTAACCTCCAATTCGACCACCGAACAATTCGAAAATGAACCAGTTCGTAGGGCAGTCACTGCAGGAGTATCTTGTCTTCTTTTTATTTTAATCTCCTCAACAATTTACCATCTTCGCTGGAAACCTCCAAAAAATTCACACCAACAACTTCCACTCAATTCTCCATCTAATTCCAACACCCTCCAAGTTCCTCCATTTCCCCGACGATCCCCTCCAAACCCTCAACCCCATCCTCCTCACAACCGTATCTACCTTTTACCCCCTCCACCGTCATCATCCTCCCCTCCATCCCTCCACACAGCCTCCACCACTACCACCTCTGCCACTATCGAAATGACTTGCATTTCCGGGCAAAAACTCTATTCCCAGCCACGAGAGGGCGGGAATAGTGTTCCTTTCCTCCCTACTCACCCATTGTCCCCTCCTTTTTTAAAGACCTCATCTCCTCCCCATTATCTTGCCTCCTCAGAAGAATCCTCTCCGACACTCCATCTTTCCACCTCACCCTTCTAATTTTCCTTAAATCCCACAGCTATTTTAAATGATTACTGCTACTTTTAATGACACAAACTGCAACCTTTGTTTTTTCCACCACTCCATTATTCTCAAATTTTTACGTAAACTCAGCAAAAAACCTGGTATGCTGCTGGCTTGATCAAAAGTCGATACTCGTCTCCACATCCTCCAAAGCATGCAACCTGCATCCAACCAAGTGTGTACACAGCATAATAGCATAGCAGCCTAGCACATACACACCAGCTTAGAGCTCTCCTCCATTCCATCTCCCTCCCAAATCTGTGCAGTGTGCAATCGCTGGCAGGCTCTCCTCCACAACACATCTCAACACACCTCTCTCTCAACAAAATATACTCACATCTTTTTAAATCCAAGAAAAAAAGGAAAAACTATTTCATTTCCACTTTCTTCTCTTCCAGAAAAAAATACCGAACAAAGTGAATTGTTTTCTTTGGAGTTCCATATTTTTCTCCGACTAAAAAACCTCACATTCCATTCCAAACCTCAACAAAATATTTCCTCAAAAAGAAAAATCCAAAAGAAAATCTTTCTCAGCCAACTTCTCTCATTCCCCCAATCTTTTTTGCAGAAAAAAACCAAAAGAAAAAACGGAACGTTAGTTTTTTATTTGGAGTAGTCGAGTGGCTTGACTTGGAGGATTGGAGTGTTTGTGTGAAGTGAAGTAGTCGCTTCACTTTTGGAGAAACTCACAACCACAACGACCCAAGTGCAAAAAATAATAAGTTGAGTTGAGTGGTTTGGTTTTGGTGCTTCTTTTCCCCCCTTTGCCCCCGAACGACACCCAACCCAAAATTATATGCAAGCTCATTAGAGAAAAAAGTTTGAATCTGAGAACAAAATTAAAAAAGTTTATTCCAGAAAAACTTTTCAATGGACATGTTTCAATGTTCACGACACCGAAACCTTAGCCATGCAGTTGATTGTGTTATCATTAAAAAATTAAATTAGGACGGAGACGCAAAGAATAATGTACGGTTTTCAAAAGTTATGGTTTTTTATTTTGTTTGGTTTGATAAGTGAACTGTGAAGATTGAAAATTAAAGAAAAAATTTGTGATGGTTCTGTGAACTGTGTAAAAATTTATTGTGAGTCAAAAGTATACTTGTTGAAGCCAAAAAAACATAAACCACTTATCTTTTTTTTTTTGGTTTTACGGGGATAAAAAGAAGACAAGGTAAGTTGACAGAATTTGTTTTTCATGAAAAATATATTGCGTGGGTGGAAAGGTTGTGGGTGAAAGGTTATGTAAAAAGGATTTCTAAAAAGAAAAAAGGTGAAAATGGAAGAAGAAAGGGTTAAATGTGGTGACTTGAGTTGGCTGTTGACTTGTCCATTAAGAGTAAAGCGAGTGGAAAGAGAGAGATAAGCAGAGGCAGAGAGAAAGGGAAGGAAAAGTGGATGAGAAATGAGAATCAATCAGTTTTTATCGTTTTTGCTTTTGGGTGTATGCACTACTCTGTGCAGTATCCATTTAGATAAGCGTACAAACTTTCTGAAGAAAACAGTTCTGAGAGAAAAGGGAACTGCTACAATAGCTGCTACTTTTAATGACACAAACTGCGATCCTGTGAGTTTTTTTTTCAACCACTCCATTTAGCAATACCCAAAACATAACAAAAAATAATATTAAGTGCCGGTGGTGGTGGTGGAGTCACTTTATAAAATGTTTAGTAGATGGAACATGAAAATTGTCTGTCTATCTGGAAATTGATCGTTAGTTGCAATGCAGTTCTTTTTTGAAACGATGCGGATCTCTGTTTCCATTACGATCATGATCACACTTAAAAATTTACACGGAGAGTCCCTTAAGCTCTTTGTCGTGTACATGCTATTTGCTATAGTGTATCCTGTGTAATCACATGGCATGCTATTAACGTCATCATCATCGTCGTTCTGGTCGTCATCAAGGTAGTCATTGTGATTGCGAGAGAGAAGTGAAAAGAGAGTGAAGGAATTTTGCACGTTTTTTTAATGGAAGAACTTGAACGTTGAAGGTTTTCAAGTACAAAAGCGTGAAAGCAGGTGTGTGGAGAATAAAGAAGGAATAAAGCTTTAGCTTTGCTGCTTGTTTTTGTTGGAAATGGAGAGAGGGGACGAGGAGAGAAGAGAGTAGTATTTTTTTAATCACATGCTTCTCTTCAACACTTTCTCTGCGACACATACGTACATAGAAATATATATATGAAATCTGTGAGAGTAGAGAGCACAAAGTGTGTTCAATATTTTTTTGGGAACTCACGCAAGAAAAACAAGCTGTTATTATTACTATTATTAAGGTGGAAACTTGTACAAGGCAGGCAGGCAGTGGAAAAGGGGGTATATAGGTGGGTAGGTAGGTTGGTTGATATATATGTATGGCTTAGAGGCAAACAAGTTTGCATTTGCATGCTGGTTTGGATCTGAAAGGGAGAGTTTCTGGTGCTGGTAGGCTCCAAAGATTAAACCTGTAGGAAAAAGTGTCGTAATATGGCTATTTTTTAAGTTGGCTGAATTCAAAATGAAAAGAGTTGGGAAAATGTAATTTGATGTAAATCACATTTCGAAAATTTACCCTTAACCTAACTTTATGATCTTCTACTTGTATCAACTCATTTTGTCGAAATTTTTTAATAGAGAACATTGCAAAAGCCAATAAACTATTTACACAGTTTTTAACAATACGTGTCGAGACGTTTAGACGCTTGTTTGTACAGACAGACATTTTCTGGGTATAACCTTGCCATTTTAGAATGTGCCACGGTGGCCCTTACAAAAAATATGCATATTGTACAAAGCATTGTGATATTATATTAATATTATTATTTTTCTACAAGTTTTGCATATATTTTCCCAAAATTACGACATGGGGAACAAGGCAACAAGCTGGGCTCTCTCTCGTTTCTCTGTGCAACAAAAGTGGCCCACTTTATTTTCTAGGCTAGGACCAAGACAAGCGACCACGCAAGCAAGCAAAGCTTGACAACAGTAAAAAAGGGCCGAGTAGAGAAAAAGAGACCTGAAACTGAAGCTGACTGAGAGCTGGGCTAAGGTACATAGGTAAAATAGGTAGTAGCAGAGTAGAGTGGTGGATGTGGAGGAATTTTTTTAAGGGGAAAAAAGTTTCACAAGAGATTTTCTTCTTTTATTTTTGAAAGAGTGAAAACAAAAGAGAAAGGGAAAGGAGAGTAATAACAATAAAAAATAGGAACCCAAGTGCCATGAACAGAACAACACTTGTATCCTATTCATCTATCAAGACAAAAGGGGGGGGGGAAATGTAGGATAGCTTTTTTATGCTGACTTTGCTTTAGCTTGGAAATAAAAAGACAGGAAATTTTTATTTCAATGGTGACATGGAAAATTGTACATAAAATAATTTTTTAAAGGTGTAGTCATATCCATTTAAAAATGGTTTACTGTTTTGTCGTTCTGTAGATATAATGGCTACAGGATATTGCTTGTTTAAAAAACATTAACAATTTTATTTATTTATTTTGTAGAGAGAGCAGGTGAAAATAAAATTTGTACAGGTGACCTTGCTTTGTAGAATATTTTGTTGACTTGGTGGAAAGGAATGCAATGTAATATCTTTACATTTGGTGCCGAGAACCGGGTCGGTTGGGTAAAAAAAAAGCTTTGGGATATGAGCCGACCCAACCAAGTGTACTTTATTGGTTGGGAGATGAAGCGAACATGAACAATACACGCATATCTTCAAGTCTGTCAAGTCAACTTGAAGGGAGCAGAACAAAGGAGTACATATGAGTAACTGAAAATGAAAAGGGGCTATCGAGAAAAATAGTCCGTTAGATATGTTCTTAGTGCATTCCATTGTCTATTTGTTGGCAGCTCACTATACGATACGCAATGTATTTTAGAGAAACAAGTAACGGAAAAATTTATCTGATGGTCCCTTTTTACTTTCGGAAGATTTTTTCCGATAGACAATAGGAATATCGCCTGCGGGCGGACATGGATAATCTTCAAAGTATTTGTTATTTTTTTGGGAAGGGTAAAAAGGGGAAATGGGGGATTTAGGAAGTTTCGGCAGACAAGATATGGTATGTAGGATTTCGTTTCTTTCTTTTTGAGCTTTCTTCTTTGAACTGAGCTGGCTGAGAAGCTGATGTTGATACTGAGTATCTATCAAAGTGTGGAGTCAATCCATCTATCGAGGGAGCTCTCCGAGTGGAAAAAAGGGAAAAGGCAGGCAGGACGAAGACCAGACGAAAAAAAAGTTGGGATGGGATGCGATCCCATATAAAATATTTTTTGATAGCTTTTGTGTTGGATGGATGGAGGAGCAAAAAGGGAAACTTGTAAAGTAAAGAGATATTATTATTTTATGAGCAAGGTTCAGTCTAGACTGAAGATGTATAATCTCACCTGCTTTGAAGGGTCGCTATATTTAGAATTTAGGGAGATGGGAGATAGACTAGACACAGTTCAGTATATGGGCTATCTTATGACTTTTAATGACACACACTGCAATCCTATATTGTTTTTTACTCAAATTTTATCAACCTGTTTATCATGTTTGGATTATATACCGGGTAACTAGATTCAACTTTCTCTTGGTACTAGACTGAATGGATTTTCTTGAGCTGTGAGAGAAAGAGTCGATATTCTTGTTTCCTTTTCTCTTTTGGTCGTCGACTCACTGAGTCTCTATCGCTTTTCGTTGGTGTCGTGGTCCCTTTTCATGTTTGAGTAAGGCTGACAGGAAGGATGGAGACTGGAAAGAGAAAATAGGAGAGCTCCCTCAGGGAACCTCGGTGTTCTCGAGATCTCGAGAAAAAAACGGAGGAGAGGAGAAAAGCTCACTTGTTCTTCTTTTCTCATCCCATTACCATCAAAATCCATCTGGTTGCATGAATGAATGAAAAGAGTACATGATAGAACTATGTACGTACAAGGCTCACTACACGAGTGGTGCCCAGACCCAGATGAAAAAAAGTTTTGTGTTTTTACTTGATTTGATGATTGCTGTGATGTGAGCAGCCAAGCAGCCGAAAGCATACAATATATTTGCACCACTCAACCAAAAATATGTTGCATATAAAAAATAAGCCAGAGAAAGAGAATAGACCAGGTAAACAAACATGTCAAGTCTGCTATAAATTTGTGCATCCGGAGAGACTCGTCGTCAGGGCAGACCACCTCTCTGCACCATTTTATTTTAGAAAAAAAGTTTTAAAATAAAACAGATAAGCGAGATGGTATGGTGTAAAGGGGGGGGGGTAATGTAGAGTATAGGGAGGGGTTCAGGTTTGACTGGAGGTGGATTGGATATTTTATTTCATTGCACCTTTTTTTGAAAGTGGACATGGACAAAAGTGTCCTTATATATTTGGGTTGCGTAGAGACTTGGGACTGAAGAACGGACGGTGCGGTAATATTGATCCTTTTGTTGTTGCGGTTTCTATATCGGCTTTTTTTGGTGCATCGTGAACAAAATGAGAATTGGGAATGCAGAGAAAACGGTGGTTTATTTTTCTGGAGAGAGAAAAGGGGGGAGTGTTCTCAAAGTGATGTGACAGGAAACAGACGCTTTGCCATGCATACTTCTCAGAGAGAAGAAATAAAATATAGTTGCATGACCTTGCATACTAATCGGTGGTATGGCCAAGCCAGATCATGAAAAAAAATCTCCAGAAAAAAAAATAAAGCAGTGCAAAGCGAAGGTTTATTTTTTTGGAGGGAAGGGAGGGAAATAAATGCGCTGATTGAATACTAATATTTTATTTCTTGGAGTCGAGTGGTCGCGCTTGACTTAAGCCTAGAGCTTTAGAAGGAGTTCTGGAGGAATGGGGTATAATATGGAGTATCATATTCCCTCCAAATAATGCACGCTTGGATGATCCCATCTCCAGAAGAAGGAAAAAAAAGTATGTTTGATTTTGAAACGATTTCAGCGTTAAAAATTATTATCGCCGTTGTAAAAAAAGCACAAAAGCTTTTTATTGTAAATCGTGTCGATCTACTTGTTATATTATTATATTTTCTGGATGGAGGCGGAAAAAAATGGACGTGAATGGAATGCAGTGAAATGGAAAATAAATGTCCGTTCCACTTTGCAATATTGCTTTCTCCAGAGAAAGAAGGGAGAGAGATGGATTAAAACTTGTTGGTCCAAGAAATAAAATCAATATGTCACCTTTTTGTGTACTGACTAGAGTGACATGGTAGCAAGTTTGTAGTACGTAATCAGTTGATAGACAGACGAAAGGAAAAAAATAAATAGAAAATTGCACCAAAAAAAAGTCATGAATTGACTGAGTGAATGAATGAAAGAATTTTTTTATGGGACCCTTTCATCTTTTTAGGAAAACATAAATAAAAAGGCTTTCAATATTATATTCCATTTCTTTCCAATTTTTTGATCTTTTTGAAAAAAACTGATCGTTATTGCTTGCTGGTTTTGTTGGGGGAAAAGGAAATATAAAAGTAGCAGAAGAAAAATTTATGAGATTTTTTTGCTGGGCGGAAAAGTAATTTTTCAGAATAAAGTGCAACCACAACAGAATATAAGGACAGTTTCAAGGGAAACTCATTAAAATTTGTGCTAAATTTGTTGAGGAAGTGAGGCATAAATAAGTGGGAAATTACTCTCTTTCCCAAAGCAAAATTGTTATCTTTTTTGCATTTGCTTTTTGCTTAGCATTTTCTGTTGTTATTGTATATTTTTTTGGAGGAGGGAAAAGTGTGCCATAAATTTTCAGCCAAGAGCTCCAGAGAAAATTTCCTCTTGGGAGGAACGGGAAAAAGCATGGCTTTCTCTTTTGTTCAGTCAAGACCACAAATTAAATAATGGCTTTTTCCACAAATACCCAACAAAAAAACTGCATCTCATTTTGTACATTTTCTACCATTTCCTCGACTCGACCATACCAAACCACAAAAACCAAAAAATAGTTTCCCGTTTTACCCCAGCCATTAAAAAACAAGTTGAGAATATTTTTGGGTGGAAAAATACAAAATAGGATTGCAGCTTGTGTCATTAAAAGTATTCAGATTGATATTAGACCGGAGACTAGCTACTAAGAATATGGCCAGTTTATACAACTTTTGTAAAATGCCTTGTCCCACTTTATGTGAGGTTAACCACTCTTTGCAATTTCCTTGTAAGTAAATTAGAGAAAATAAAGCTTTGGGACAGCAAGAGAGAGAGAGTCTATTGGGCTATGGAATTATTTTTTGTGGTCATTTTTTTGCACACAGTTCAGCACGCCACCTGATGCTTTTTCTCTACTCACGAGAGAGATTCCAAAACATTGTCATTACTATTATTATCCTTTTTTGGCTTGGTGGCGGTGGTTCTGTGGAGGTGGATTTTGGATGATCATGTGGGCAATAAAAAGCATAGCCATCTCTCTAATCCTTTTTATTTAGCTTACAGCTCAGAGCTCAGCTCAAAAAGCTAAAACTTTCGGTTGAGAAAACCGTGCCATGTCTCTCTTTTTTTTGTTATGCTTTTTGGTGGATTGGAGAAGTAGTGGAGAGAAAAGCCCTATAATTTGGTCGTTTAAACGCTCTTCACTTTTCTCCACTCACGTTCGTCTCCGCCACCACCACCACCAGTCGTAATACAATAATAATGATGATGGCATGAAAGGCAGAGATGCAGAGAGAGAGAGGCACACACACAAGTCAACTCACAAGTGCTATCATTTCCCATAATATCACTTTATACGTATTTCCTTGTAAGTACATCTTAGTCTTTTCTAAATTATCTTTCTATTATTGCAATTGTAAATGGTGATGGAGGAAACTTATACCCTCCAATTTTATCCTCCCACTACTTCCCCTCCAAAAAAACGGAGTATTTATTCCCGTGTCCATTTCTATCAGAGAAACATGTTATCACGCAACCTAGTTCTCTCTCTCTGGAGAGTGTCGGACGTCGGCCCCAAAAAAATGTTTTTTTTTCTGTAAAATTCTTTCAGTTCTTTTGGATGGGGGAATTGTAGGATGAACGTGTTTAGTGCTAATATTATTTGTGTAAAGGAGAGAAAAAAGGCTAGTAATCTAGGTAATCCGCTTAATAAAGGCGCTCTACTCTTGGCTTGACAAGGATGGTTTACTGAAGGAACAAACAAAAGATTAGTAGGGTAGATTAACAAGCTTGCTAAAATAAATATATTTATTTGTCTACTTACAAGGAAACTTTTTTCACTGTCGGTGTCACACGTACGGTACGTGTAATTTATGAGATGACAAGACAGAAAAAATTGAGGGGGAATTTTAATTAAAAAGTTTTTTTTAAAGAATGAAATGAAAAGTAAAGAATTGATGAAGATTTTTTTCTGCATTTGAGAACGAAAACGGGAAAAAGCTTTCGATGAAAAGTAGGGTGCTCTCGTTTTATATTTGATTTTCGTGTATTCATCCAAAATCCACCTTCATTTAATATATTTTTTCAATTTTTTTCCATCATGAACATGAAGACGACGGCATAATAAATGTAAACATATTTAAGTAGCAGGTAGGGATTTTTTTTTCAGGAGGAAAATGAGATGAGTTTGGGAAAATGGGAGCATGGGAGAATGTGTGTATCGCTCTATTCTACTTTTTTGGCTACTGATATTGATATAATGGTGGCTATGCGAGATGCCATGAAAACATGGTAAAAGTTGAGTCAGCAGAAGAGGAACAAGCCTCATCCTGTGTGAATTATTGATTGGCATTGACTCACTAAAAAAACTGACTGACGAGGTATATAGCGTAACTTAACGTTTGTAATAAGGAGAGAGATTATATACTGTACAGGAGTAAAGAGATTCACTTTTTGAAAGAGGAACAAAGTTATTCAGCTTGTTTTTAAGTCAAAGTGAATATACATAAACGTACACAAATAAAATTTGTTTAGTTAAACTTACAAGGGAAATTCTTGACCTGTCATAAACAACAAAGGGTGTCCAATGCAAGTTAACGGGTGAGAGAAAATTTATATTTCGGACGTTAAATTCAGTAAATTGGACCAAACTTGCGAATTTTAACGTGAAAAACACATTCGATTGCAGTTTGTGTTATTAAAAGTATACAGGAGTAAAATTGGATGATGGAGATATTCTTTATCGGGTTCTCTGCTTGCCTTTCTATTTTGTGGCTCGACTTGAGGCATGAGAATTAGAACACTTGAAAAACAAAGAAGAAAGGGTACAGAGTTAGGAAAGGTAGGTACATAGCTCATTTCACTTTGCTCGAATAACATCGCATGCAACTTTTTTTTGGATGCGACATAACCGCAAATGAAAAACTATCCGACTAGCCAGCAGGCAAGGTGGAGGGACGAACTCCGCTTTTGTCAGTCTAAAATGCTTATGAAGTTCGCGTCGTTGTGCAAGGGTTTTGGCGTTGATTGTAGGTGACTCGAATAGTTAGGATGGCAGCAATTGAGGCTTCAAATGTGCATGAAAAAATGAGTAAAATCTCGTGACTTGTGAGAT
>JAQFXM010007826.1:0-11420 GCA_034693345.1 Entomobrya multifasciata
GGACTCTTTAACTTCTCATCCATTATATGGCTTTGTCAAGTATTTACTGCTAAGAAAACACAATCTCTG
Source organism: Entomobrya multifasciata (assembly GCA_034693345.1). Taxonomy (NCBI): domain Eukaryota; kingdom Metazoa; phylum Arthropoda; class Collembola; order Entomobryomorpha; family Entomobryidae; genus Entomobrya; species Entomobrya multifasciata. Next base: position 70 of record JAQFXM010007826.1, read on the forward strand.
TGATTAATTGGAATTACTGGGATTTATCAACCATTTCCTGTTAAAGAAGAATACAATGGCTTTCATGATGAAATTCTTACGTTCTACTAATCTGCGTCTGCATCCTTCCTCAAATCAAATCTGCGTAATGCTCAATTATGACCTCTGCTGAAAGATTTAGCCTTCCTTTTTGGCTGTATTACACTACTCAACACGCAATTCAACACACACTGTGCAGAGTTATCTACATTCCACTGAAAAACAACATTTTCGCACAAGCGGAAGCAAACAACTCTGCTTTCAATAACCGAAAATGTTCCAACTCTGTGTTAAATCAAGTATGGTGTGTTCGAAAGCACTTTTGTTTACTCAATGTCACCCCACAAGCTAAAAATATGCACATCCTCATCAAGATGCATTTTTTGTTGCATGTTCCATAGCAAGTTAAGTTGAGCACGCCGACACTTACAAACTACACAGCCATAATTTCCAGAAGACGGAAATCACGGAAATGAAATTAGATACACGCGTGCTACTTATGTAAACACTGAAAACTCAAAATTACCTAATAACCGGATATCGAAAGCACTACAACAATGAGTTTTTACTGAAAATGATCACATGTGATAAATCTGCATACATTTCTTTATATTGACCATTCAATAGAAAGTTAAGCCTTTCTATATCGCATGATAGCATTCATTAAAACCATAATAAACATAACACTGCATTATTGCAAAAACATAACAATGAAACTATGTAAGGATGTTCTGAAGTCTGTTTCACCGCAGCTCAGTCTAATTTATGATGATCAAATGGACTTGCTTGAAGTAGTAAACGTAAACCTATGTTTAATTTTGATGCGTTCTTCTCTGTAATACTAATCAAGTAAATTCTATTACGAGAAAATTAATTGCAGGTTATTCTAGTTAAGTTATAATTACTTTTTGGGAACTGTGCTCTGACTCTGACACTACTTCAATACAGTGTTGTAAACAAGGTTTCACCCAAACCAAAACAAACAACAACGGATGATCTATGCATGTTCGCGCTACGCTCTTTGCTGATATATAACCCTTTTCAACTTGTCCGGATATACCCCTTCCCTTGTCTCCGATTGTACAGCAGCAGATGCAGTACACAAAAGCCATATAAGCCATCCGATCCTGATTCCCGATCCTTAAAATCTTTAAAATGTCTTTGTTTGAAAATTCATGTACGTGGAATGAATAAATACATTCAAAAGAACCGATCTACCTTATGTGAAAAATACTTTTCATACGTAAATTTATCTTTCTACGTTTATGTTGTACAAGTTGTATAAGTACAAGCTTTTTATGCTTTCATGTAGAAAATGAAATAAAATTAAAAGTCTAAATTAAGTTGAAGTTTAAACGACAGACATAACTTGCACAATAGCAATGCTTGGTCTTAGTCGCAGCCACACCTCAACCATTATTCTATTTTATATTCTTGACAATAAAACTTCCAGTAATAAAAAATGGAAAGACAATTAAAGTACATGTATTTTTTCGTTTAAAATCAAGTTTTATATTTTTACTGCACTACTTCTGATGTAGTAAGTCAACATCATAATATTCACAATCATTAATTGGTTTTAAAAATACATACTTATGCACAATTTAACAAACTAAACTTTGCACAACACATTAATATATAGACTACTGCATGGAGGGGGGTAAATGGCATTTCTCATATTGAGGAAATCTCTCAAAATAAAAGCCACTTTCTTGACGATTCCAATTAGTGAAGGGAAAGTTGTTAAACTTTTTATTCCAACCGGTGCCCCTTTGAGCTCCACCCGCACTTCCCACTTTAAATTTGGGTAAGGAGTTGGCTCTGGGTATGGATCCATTAAAACCCACAAAGCTCAAGGAGCCCATCCCTCCCCATCTTCCCGAACTACCTTGGTCGTAGATGTAGGACGGCTCGACCTTCCATTGTCTTTCACGTTCCGCTTCTTTTTCCTCATGGCGAATTTCCCTGATGTACAACGCCAACGCAATTACATAAAACGCCACGAACCCCACTCGTCCAATAACATATAGAGTGAAGGGTAGCATTGTAAAAGAGTCGGGGTAAAGGGTCGACTGAATTCCAAACGCCATGACTTCTATGAAAAAGAAGATTGTGGCTGCCCATTGAATTATTTGTCTCCATTCCTGTAATATAAATGGGCACAATTTAAGCAAACTATTGTAAAAAATTCTTTGTAAAGTTATAATTTCAGTAAAATCTAAATCAGTATTCCTTACTTTCTCAATGCCTCGGAATATTAGTAATCCTGTGACAAGGGAGCTCACATAATAGGAAAATTTGCATACGAGATCCGAAGTGTCTTCCAACGGCTAATTTTTTTTAGAAAATATGTTTAATTAGTGAATTGCCCTGAATACTGTTTCGGAACTACAATCAAATCATAATGCTTAATGGTCTTACTTCGGTTACCCGTAACTCAGAGGAGATATTTGAATCAATGAAATATGTCCGAAGAAGAATGTTCTTTGCCACAAGGACAAGAATTTTGTATACTGTGTCATACTAAAAAAAATGCAAGTAAAAAATACTTAATTTAAATTAAGAATCCAAAATTGTCTATCCATTCATGAAATATATAAATGAATCATTACGTTGTGAACACTGGCGAAGAAATAACTGGCACCCCGAAATGAAACTTGGTGAATACACAAACACCAACAGCACTCTGTACACATTTTTCTAAACTTTTTCAACTTTCATACAATCCAGACACACAAAAAAACCACACTTCCGGTGCAAAAAAAATCTGCAAATTTTTATCCACGCATGGCATACTGCATGTCTAGCAGTTGCGTGCTAAATGAGCAAAAGGGTTTCACTGCACTTCCAAAATGGCAATGTTGACTGCTCATTTTCATTCAGAATTTTTCCTTTCTCAGTTTCTTTTAAAATGAAACTCGATAAGGTACCGAATCGGGATCAGGGTAATGCTTTCAACTGTGCCATTTCCCCACACACGTAACACAAAAGGTTATTTAACAAAACACTAATTTGTTGATTTAACACAAAATTAAATTGACCATGTCATATTACAGTGTTGCGTAATAAACTTGTCTCAAAACAAAATTAGCATACTGATTTTTTTTACATATGAAGACATCCAAACTGTTAATTTACTTTCAAAACACAGTTGAGTCCTTGTTGCTCGTTGGCACACTGCAAAACCTGCAAATCGCAATAAAAACGAACTTATTTCACAGAATCATTATACAAAATCTAATCTTCAGCGTCAGCAACGGCAACAATTTTTGACCGTTCGTAGGCATTACCGCAAATATATAAAAGATAGATGCCAAGTCAAAGTTACAAGTCAGCGGGCCTCAGAGAGCCAAGCCAACAACTAAACACAAATCTCACACGTACATGCTAACATTTTGAATTTCTTTGCAATTGACCATTAAATTAAAAGTAGTCAATTGTACTGCATCTTGCATCTTTGCAGTAAGCACTTCTTTTTCACAGTGCATTTCAAGAAGAATATACACTTCTTTTGTTACCAAGTTATCGCATTGTTGCGCACATCATTTAAAAACTCAAGAAGAATTTGATTACAAGAGGCATTCTATATTATTTGTGTTAGTAAGTACATGTAAATGTGTTTGTAATTCTGAAAAATTACACAGCGTGTAATCATTTATTACTATCATAATCTGAGTACTTTGAAAACGGACTTGAAAAAACATTATAGCTGTTCCGCTTCTAGATTATATCATATCTTTTTCTTTCATCAATGGGATTGCAAGGATGGATGATGCTTTCATGTTAATTTTATACAAACTTTACTATTATTAATTTTTCTGCAGCCTTACTACGTGAGTAAAAACTTTTAAAATTTACATTGCGTACTCATCTTCTGTTTTGAGCATTTTACCATTCACTCATAAAAATGGCATGGCCAAAAATGACCGTGCCATTTTCCTATTCTTTTAATTATATATTTGTATGTATATCTTGCAGTGTTGTATATAAGTTTATTTTTAACCTATACCAGTGAACTCAAATTTTTTAACCTTTGGCACATTCATATCTACATGTTCACACTTTAAAAATAGTAGAAAGAAGAAGGGATGTTTAAATTTTTAATAGGAATTTTCCTTAATGATAAGTATGCTATGTTGATGAATGGTGAGCATGAAAACTCCCACTTCTCATAAAAGCCTGTCATTGTTTTATGTCTGCTGGTTTTACTAATGATTTTCGGTCATACAATTGGGATATTAAATTTTTAATTCATGCTGTTACTCAGCTCAGAGATTTTACAGCGCTGTTCGAGATTAAACTTTTTTAGGCCTGTCTTCCCGGCACATAATTTATGCGATGGATGGTGGACGGACATATAAGTACAGTTAAGTGAATAAAGTTTGCAATTAAATAAGTCGTCATAATGATAAGAGCATTTAAGCATTTACTTAGAGACTTGTACTAAATTCATGATTATTTGCCACTACAACTAAATTATTTGTGAACATGCTAGACAAAAATTACACGCACGCAATATGCAGGTTGAGTGTATTGCTGACCGCAGCATTAAATGAGTTAAGTTTTTTTTAGCTTTATCATAATCGTCTTTCATCTTTGGATGTGATGTCAGATGCATTTGAGAAATCAGGTTCTGAATTCAAAAATGTTGCCGTTACTCTACGTGCCAATTTAATTTTTATTTTGCAGTAGTCATCTCATCATAAGTGCTTTCTAGTTTGATCTCTCCAAGTCATCGCATCAAAGAGAAGGGTGGTCTGGTAAGGGCTTGCGGATGCGATTGCACTTCCCCATCCTCACCTACGTTTTCGCTTGTGTAAATTTTCAGCTTGATGTGTAGGCAGATACAAATATATTCTTCAGCAATAAAAAAATACAAACAAACAAAGTGTATATGCCAAAAAATAAACTGCTCGAATTCATAAAGAAGTGCTGCCATGTTGTCGTTACTAAAAAATTGAGTACTTTAACAGGAAGGAAGAAAACGAAATTCGTCCTGAGTCCCAACACATAAAGAATCAATCAAGTTTCGTTCTTTTATTTTGGCTGCATTTAAAACATTAAAAAATCTTTTTTTAATGTCTCCATCATAAAAATTTCTGACATGCTTACGTGTGCAAATTAGATCATTTTCAAATCATTGAATCATATAGCTCAACTGTAAATATATATGTTATTTTTTATAATGCTACATGCATGCATGTGTTTGTTTATATATTCTCATTAGCAATACTTACCTTTATAGTGGATTATGAAAATTTTATTGTTCCTTACAGTTATGATAAATATCATTACCTTTTTCCTGTTGTAGAAACCGTATTCTCGTCGTATCTGCAGCTGTTTATATAGCGATTTCGAGAAAACTGCATTTAGTATCTTACTTAGGGTTAACTACTTTGCTAAAAGCGACGGTCATTACAGCATAGCAATTGTAGTATCTTTTGCTATAAAATTTAACGGTGACCCTTAGAGCCCAATCGATATGCGTGGGAAAGTATTCGTCCTTGTAAGAATACAAATATCACAAACGGTTTTTACATCCTCATCCAGGTCACATAAAATACACGTACATAGACACATTTCTATAAGTTTGACCTAACTTTTAGATAGTTTGCTTCTTGGGTTGGGGAATTTATCAATTTTTCAATACGGGTTTAAATTGTATATACTTTAAAAAACATGTATGAATCCTAGTTTGAGACTATCCCTATTTGGGGCACTCATGAATATGCCGGAATGGCATAAAACGAATACTTTCACTTGGAGTTCATGTGGCATGGATTTTTGTTTTTAACCCGAATTACTTTAGTAAACGATTCAAAAGTGTTTTCCCCATGAATTATCTTATCATAAAAATATAATGTGCGTTATCGTTAGATCATAAGTGTTAAACTTAGGGAAAAATCGATTTAAATTGTTTACTGTTCATGCATTAAGGAAAAATTGTTAGTAGAATTAATGTTAGGAAAATAGTAAATAAATATATGAATTTGCAGAAAATATAAGAAGGTTAAACTGAAGTTTTATCTTTTACAGTTTGTGAATAGTTTTTTATGTTCACTCTTAATTACTTTCATGTTCATTGATTAAAGTAAAATAGAAATCTGTGCGAATGCTCTCAATCTCAATAGTTTTCTGGGTAAGCATTTTTAGATAATGCGTTGATTAGCAACAGAGTAATCCGGTTACTAGATCACGTTTGTTTACGTTTGCATGTTTGCATGGGGAGTTTCATAGAGAATTTTTTTTCTAAAACTGAAAATACCAGTACGACGATGCGGTCTTATCTTTTTTTTAAAGTATCAACTCATCAATGTAATATAGCAAAATGTCAAAAACCTTAAAGTTCGATATTTTAACAGTGACTGTGACAAAATTGTTACCACAACCACAATTCTAGAGTTCATTTGTAAAACATAGTTACTTTTTAAGCATTATGTAATGTCGAATCGATTGATTAAAAAAATATTGACGAAAACAATGAAAATACATTTCGACTAATGCATTTTGGTCATCATGTAAACACTTAACACTTACCGTAGTAGCTACAAATCTTGTTTATCTACTTTATTTGTATACGTTGGCTGAATAAAATATGATTTCAAATTTCAAAGTTATAAGACGAAGTGTGCACTTTCTCTGCTAAAATTACATAAACAACGTTCGCACTGATTGCAGGCTGCCACACCACCGCCACTGTAGTATGTATATTAACTTTGCTTATAGACATTAGTTTTTAATCTTCTTGATGATTACTAGGAGGATGCGTTATTATTTTACAGATCTTCGTGAATAAAGTAAGCATACAAATTGTTACTCAATATTGATAATGAACACTACCGTAGCTTTAAAAAATACTTTCAATTAAATTATCGAAATTCGCATCGTCACCTTACGTTTCTAATATATTTCGAATGTAAAATGTAAGTACTTTGTATTTGACATCATATAATTTGTTTGTATATAATAGAGACAACGTAGCAAAATTAAGTGAGTGCACTTTTCTTGTAATACGATGATTTTGGGTTCTACAACTACAACTCGTACCGTTGTTATTATGTATTATGAAAATGAAATATCTGTGTAATCATGAAATATTAGTGTAGACAAGAATTCAAATTTTCATTTAAGAGCAATGTACGGTTACATTAAACAAGATATCAGCGTATTTATGATGTTTGGTACTCAAAGACATGGGCGTTGAATTTTTCTCAAGGACGTTTCTGTTGCTACTACTAAATAGCTACTTTTTTTTACCTATTATCGCTACGGAAACAAAATATTGCCTTGACGTGTGATGAAAGTTAGGAAAGTTAAGTAACATACATATTTAATTGGCGTCAGCGTCATAAGTACAATTCATTTTTTGTTTGGAAATAACTATAAATGCAAAATGGATTTCATCACTGATAGAGGTTTTTAGAAGACCAATCGAAAGCTAATTTAGCTTTGCTACATCTATCTTGAAATTATGCTACACTCTGCAACCGTTCAAAAAAATAAAATTAATACACAGTGACGTAGGAGATGACGTTCTTCTGTCGCTGTAAAACATTCGTAATTTTTCGATATTAATTTATAGTCAAATAATCATAACTTTTCGATGACTGTTGACTCACTCTCATCGTGTGATGAGTAAACATTCCTTTGAAGTACAAACTAGTATTAAGTATTAGCGATAAAAATACTCGAAGTAATCATTAAAAAACGAAGCTCGTATTGGTCGTATGTTGCATTTTTTTTAAATCACCATCACACTTAAAGTGCTAAATTATAAGATTAACTACTAAAGTGTCAATATATAGATAATCAATATTCATTCTTCCTAAATCGCAATTGATTCTAATATGAAAAAAACTAAAGAAGCTATGGTAACTAAGTTGAAAGAAAAAAAGGATTTTCTTCATGCACATGTCGGTATGTTAGTTTTTTTAGATTGCGATTTATATTTCGTAAAAAAATGACTACAAAAGTTATCTTTGAAATTTAATTTTACATGATGTTTAAATACTCTTGTCAATAACATGTTATTATGTATTTATGCATATTCTTGTCCACCTACACCTTGAATCTGGTGTAAATTCTAGAAAGCAATGCTATTTCTAGTTACATGCGTTGTGCAGTTTTATCAGGAACATTCATCGGCAGGTAATAATTGATGCAGAATATGATAATTGATGTGTGCTTCATTCAGTTTTTTGGTCAGTCGGTCATAACGTTGTACTTGCCCTACCTACACCTCATTCGTTTTTATCTAGGCACACGGAACAACCAACCTAACATATATCTTCAGGAAGTCATGCAATGTAAAAAGTAATGATATGAAAAACAGTGATTAGATGAAGAAATTAGCTAACAACATATCGGCTTTGATATAATTACAATGAAGCCATGCTTTAATCGTGTCAGAAACGTTTAATCTTTATTACAAAAAAAGTAAAGTAAAGCGGTCGTTGCGTTGATAGCTCAATATAAAACAGCATAACGGATTATTTACAACTTGAACTGTATAACAAAAGATAAATTAAAATAAGTTCGGAGTTAAGTTTTGAAAGCATAACATTTTAATTATCATGTTGTATATATGGCTGTGCATGATGTTTGACTATTTCTGCTACTACTACCATGCTTTGACTTTCTAGGTGGTAATAATTTCTTGTAATACATAACTAAGAGGATCACAAAAGCTGCTGAAAGAAGATTTGTCACAAAGAATTTCCCCAGTTGCGAAGCTCGACGGATCCCAAACTCATCGTTGTAAGGCTCAGGGAGATGCCACCACGAAAATAGTTGTGCTCCACATTCCCATAGTCTCAGCACGAGAACAAAGACTGATGCCAGTTTAATTATACCTGGAGATTTCTACAATAAAATACCAATTAATACTTAACTCTTAATTTCACAAATCTGTCATTTTCATGTTGAAATACTATTACAGGCACACTTACTTGCTCTAATCCCCGAAACATGAAATAGGAAAGTATAAGTGAGAAGGTACAATAAACGGTTGAAAAGAAGGAAGATATAACGCGAGTTTGTACTCCCTGAAAAATAATTTCAAATAATTAGTTTTTAGTAAAGAATCTATCAGATCTTCGCCTCTTATCGTACAATTATTTTTTCAATTTGCTACTTATATTACTTTGTTTCCGTATTTACTCCATGTAAGACATATCAGCACAACTTCAAATGCTAAATTCCAAACACGAACAAGTACGTCTAGCTATTTATTTAAAAAGGTAATCAATTAAGATTAGATTAAAATTTCAACTGCGAAACTGTAAAACAGTATTACTTTTGTGGTAATCAGGCAATAAAAAAGTAAAGTAAAGTAATAAAAAATGCTTACCGTAAACACTGAAACCCCGAAGAAACAAAGCGTTTCTAATTTCACGAAACACTTTTTATTTCCCATTGCACTTCCGTTTGAATATAATAATTGGGGTACAATGGGCAGCACAGCACAAACAGTTACATACGTATGTATATATTTTTTTTGAAAAAACTACCTCATAATTATTATGCACTTTAATTATTGGTTATTCCCTGGATTCTTCACCTTATTCTTTGGTCATTTGTGTAAAAATTGATAAGATTTCGTTGTCATGTTACAATAATCAACTATTATAACAATTTCTACAGGATGTACTCTCACAATCACCTTCAAAATTGCCCACTAAACATTTAATGATATGATCGCTCTGTTTAGTAGGTGACATAGTGCGTAGTTTGTATAGTTATTATGATCTCTAAATTACCAAGATAGCAAAAAGAACCTCATACGCAGGGAAGTCATGCACAACATAAAAAAGCGTATCTTTATCGGCACACAAAATACAAGTTCCTGAATTTTATATTGCATATTGGCTACATTCACTTTGTATGATGTAGCCTTGTGACTTGCAAACCTACTTTTTCTCTTGATTCATGTCCTCAGTCCTCATATAAAAACAACAACATGATCCCAAACAATTGCCATCTCATTTTTCATATTATTCTTATTATTGTTCATTTTCTTGATAAAAGAAATTGAGTAAAAGTCCATAAGCTTGTCGAGTTCTATAAGCTTTGAGCACTACTCAAACAAGTTGGTAACATGTATTGAAATAACAGATTGAATACAACATAAAAAATCAAACCCATAATCACATACGCACACTACTGACGCCTTGTGCACATGTGTGATTCGCGATATTGAAAGTAAAAAAACGTCTACTTATGACTGGCAGCAAAAGAGCAGGTTCAAGGCATGCTATTGTGATTGTTGTGGTTAAAAATGAAGCATGTATGTAAGTAGATCTTCTTGAAGGTAGAGAAGAACACAAAACAATATATTTCTACCTTGATTCTTCTTTTATAATTCGCATTTGTTCAAAATGTGCACATGAATAAAACATCGTACAGTTTCAGAGATTTTTACGAGATTACAACTGCATCCCTCAGTCTTCAATACATTCCCTTACATGGATATATGTCACTATTTGTTTACACCCTTACCATGTAAAATCCCAAAATTGAACATTTTACTATCAATCTGTATTTTTATTATGCTGCAAGAATTATGTGATTTCTTTTATCTGTGCATGTACGAGGCTTAGGACAAACGGACAAACCTGCAAACTTGAAATCTATTGTAAATTGAAAAAGATGGTTCGATATTGCATGCATGATTGGGTATTGGCAATAGTCCAGTATAAATTAATGTCTCTGCAGTCTTTTCCTATGTCCGAAAATAGATTTGCTTTATACCTGCCTCTTTTTATTACACGCTGAAAAAAGAAAGAATTTAGTTAGGGCATTTGAAATAATTATCATAATTGCAGTAAAAAAGTGCATAAATTAAAAAATAAATGGTCAGTTAGCCAAACCTACATGCTATAAATCAAAACAAATTATTTATTGATTGAGCCTAACTATCACACCACACACCATGCATGACATGAGAAGATGGCCTCATTCATTAACTGTGAATTGCGGGTCAGTATAATATTGTGGAAACGCTTCTAGTCGACTGTTTCTACAGTCGAATTTTATTAGTCGAACAGGTTAATTAGTCGCCCAATTTTTTTGTCGAACTGGTTAATTAGTCGACCAAATTTTTAATCGAAATTTGTTAGTCGACGAAGCTTTAGTAGAATTTTTACTGTCGAATAAAGAAATGACGTCTCGGCGGGATCAACACATATTATTTGTGAAAATTAAATGAACGCAAAAATTCATGCACCTTTGCAGAATTACTAGCCTAACCAAAAGAAATTCTTAACATTTTGCCAAAATTTAAGTATTGCTTTGCTCCATAAGGATCATAGAGTGGAGGTGTCTTCCCATAGCTA
>JAQFXM010007827.1:0-11417 GCA_034693345.1 Entomobrya multifasciata
AGTGATACTGTTTCTAGAACGCTAGTAGTGTAAGGACAACAGTTTGCAAAAAAACTGTTGTGTGATGTGTGCAAAACAATCGAATTCCATAGTCATCTTGCATTATGTTTTCCTTTTGCATTATGAAATTGCTAAAACGACAGAGGTAATATATTTTAAATCACTTAAAACACAAACTCAAAATTTTAGATAATAAAGTAATAAGGGTAAGCATTTATACGATCTTAAACTACTAATGCGTTATTCTTTCTTTGTGACATGTATCAACGTCACTCGTGCTCAATACTCAATTGAGTACGAGTTCTCACGACTTCAATTATTCAATTCCTTATTTAACTCGTTTAGACTAAAAGCAATCCATTACAAACTATGTACCATTTGAAAGCTCTCATCTAGTAGACTAATTCTCGTAAGTCAAACAGGTTCCAAACGAGCCATTTAGATTTTTTGATGTGTCCAAATGTAACAGATTTTATTCTCATGCAGGCAGTTCTGAAAAATATTAAGTATTCTTGTAATACTGACCTTGTTTGATTCAAGAAAGTTAATCTACTAGATGAGAGCTTTCAAATGGTATATAGTTTGTAATGGACGTCTTTTAGTCTAAACGAGTTCAATAAGGAATTATATTTTGAAACCTCAATTTTTTTAAAAATCTCTTAAATAGTAAAAAAATAATTTAAATGAACAGTTTCTTAAGTGCAATATAGTGAACACGTTGAATTTAACAATTTCGGGCCATATTTGTGGCATAAACTAGCAAAAATGAAAAATTTCAAATTTTTGAAAAACATTTTTCACCATTTTTGCATTATTCAAACACTTCTTGTTTTTCCTTGTTATAAGATTTTTCCAAAATTGTTGGTGCATTAAGTAGGTATTGTAGTAGCGCAAAATGGGCCCTCTGGGATTTTTATTATTATGTGTATTTTCAGAGCAAACTGGGGTTATGTGAAAATCACGAATTTCTTGACTTGAGGTACCAATTTGTACAGTGGCCTGCCGCGCGCACAAGTGTGACCAATACGCCACATGTTTTGTCTTGTCTAAAAGCAGGAACCATAAGCTTGAAATTGATTTAGAATTTATGTTCCAAAGTTTAAAACTAAAAAAGATACGAAAGGTCGAACATGGGCTGTCCCGAAATTTTCAAGGTGCAATTTTGAAAAATCGTCTATAACTCTTGTACGGTTAAGTATTTTTCAGTCTTGTCTTTTGCAACTAATTACTACTGCAATAGTGCACAATGGACGCTACATGAGAGAATTTATTATTCACCTACAAAAAATTTGGTTTTTGACTACCCAGGAAACTGGTCCCCAGAACGTCCGTATGTGAGTCGGGAGAAAATTCTTGGTACGCATTATATAGTACAGAATGACCTTCATACTTAAGCAAAGTTAGAAAATATTTCTCACGAATCCAAAAAAAGTCCGAAATTATTAATGATTTTTTGGGCTGTTTCCACCTTTTTGCCCCCTGTGCCTACCCCATGCTGCGAGGTTGGCCCAAAATTGGCCAAAGTAACTTTCAAAGGCCTGTTAACAATGGACGCTATAAGGAACTGAAATCTGGGAAATCGAAATTTTTGACGGCTGGTCCCGAAAAAATTTACTCAATGTAAATTAAAAGACTTTGTTATATTTTAGTATTATGCACTGGCATAAATGAAATGGCTACCGAAAGAGAAAAAATGTGTAATTGCTGAGAAGAAACAAAAACGACGACGATGATTTTTGATGGTTTGTTTTGGTTCACGTTTAGGTAGGTCACTGTACTTATGAATTTTGTACGGCAACAAAAAATACACTTTAATTTTTATGACTTTTTTCAAGGTTACAAACACTGTTTATTGCAGAGCGGTTTTTAAAGCTTCACGCATATTTTTTGTAAAATGAAAATCCAAAAAAATATTACTGATTAAAGAATCGTGTCACTTTGAAAGCTTCATAATGCTCATATTATCTAGTTTCAGTTAACTCTGCCTCTTTTCCTGAGTTACACAGGCAATCAGCAATTCAGCCAGTGAAAGAAACAAAGCAAAATCAGATTAAGATGTTAGATTAGGATGAGATTAATGGAAGACTTGGGTTATTCATTTAGGTGTAGTGTATATCTATTTGTGTAAAAAATTATTGTTGTTGTGTGATGTTGTTGATGAATGTCCTGAGAAAATTTGATATAGCTGTTAAGGATCGTAATCAAGTGTACTCTTTTTACCGTGTGATTTAACAACTGATTTCATAAATTTTCTTAATTTTTAAAGGTTAGCTATATAAAAAAGTGTGGATATGATTACAATATTTGTAGTGAAGAAGGTATCAAACCACGTTCACCCTAAATTATGGCATCAGTTAAAACGCTTATCAAAAAACGGCTACACTTTTTATGCATAAATCACGTTACATTTTAATCACTTCATAAACTCAGCCAGCGTTCGTATACTTTAGTTGTTCGTCAAAGATTTGTAGAGTGAGCAGAAAAATACATATTCAAAAGAAGTTATACAGTAAGAGTATAAGAGGGGAAAACTTTACTTTTTTACGAGAAATAGGATAAATATATGTGAGCTAGTTGATACGTTGAACTGACGATAAGAAAAAATTATTTTAACGGTAGGATAACTACAAGAATTATTATTATTATTTCCTTCCTCCGTAGACTGTGTTAATTACTGTCTAAGAACAGAAGACGAAGGAGACGAGGTTTTAGCTTTGTATACCTACATATATGAATTTACATACCTATATATTTTATATTTCTAGGAAAGGATGAGTATTTATGGTTGTTTGTATATGTAATTTTTTTGACGGCTTAATCGTTTCTTTACAGTCAATATTACCCCGACAAACTAGTGAAGTTAAAGCTGCATTACAGTCAGTGCTAAGCTCTTCATCTCTTCTTGAACTTAAAAATATTTCAAATACTTTTTTTAAGTTTGCAAATTGAACAGAAAACTCGATTCAAAAGCGAATCGCAGCACAGTATGTCTCGTTATTCCAATTCATATTTTTAAATTCCATCATAATTACTTTATTAATTTTTACTGCTCTCTTTTTCTCGCCATAAAACTCCAAGTTTACGATAAATCCACTCAGAAAGTTGTATAACATAGCTTTAATGATAGCGCTAGCCATATACTTATATTTTTAGTTAGATCGACAAACACTTTTAAATTGCATGGTTAGCCATTTACCTGTGCAATGGCACTAGTATATTATACGGTAGATAGAATAGTAAATATACATGCAAATAGAGCAATTAAATATATAGTTTAGTAATAAATTTATGCATGTAGCAGATATACATGGGTTACAATGTTACAAACGTATGTATTTATACTGTACATAAAATATAAATGCGATTATATATACCTACTTATGTATATAAAGGTATGTGATTGTTTGCCTTTAATTTGCACTTCAGGTTTTTTATAACAATGGCAAAAAATATGCATACAATGTATAACCCCGTCGTTACGCATGTTTTAATTGATCTTGTGAGTAGGTTGTACGATTCCTTTAAAAAGTCATAAACACTTTTTTATACACTCATATTTTTTTTCTAAGTGATACTAAAACTCCAACGGTATTCAGGTATTGAGATAGAAGCTCGTTGTGGGCGAACGTTTGATTACCTCCTTCGTCATTATCACGAGAAATATATAGTACCACAAACACCACAAGAGAACCCTCATTAATTAAAAAGTTATTAAAATTAAAACGTCTTACTTTATGCCAATAACTTGTAAATATTGTTCATAAAGAGATTATTATTAAGATGTTAATATTTTATGTGGTGTGATGATAATTTTTTTGAATTATGACTGGGGCCTTTGAGTTGTATGATAACTGCGTATGGAATTAATAGCATATACGTCAAACTTAAGGCTGATAATTAGGCTATGCAAAGATTATAAGAAACTACACACTGTTATATTAGGAGGGAGGTAGTATAGTATCTATAAACACCATTTGTAATAGCTTCTTTAATTAGCACCTTAAAACTTTTATGAACGTCAATTACAAGGCCATCAATTAAACGCAACTTTGTAACTAAACTAAATATATGTATAAAACGCAGTAATAATAAATGGTCATTAATTTCGAGAGGTTTTTATAGGCTTTTAATTAAAAGAGGCGATGGGCGTACTTTCCCAACTGCTTTATAGTGAAAGCGGTATAATAAGAAAATTGTTTCGATATTTTTGTGATTATGATTAGTACAGTTACTCAAGTCAATATATATTTCAATTAGTGCATAATAATTCATATTTATTTTTTCGTATTAAGTAGGTTGTCGTCTGCGGTAGGTTTATTTATTATACAGCATTTTTCATTTATGAAAAGGAGGAGACCTGCCTAATTCAATTTAAAAACAAAGTTTAAAAACTGTTAGCTAGTTAAGACTCACGTAGCGTCCTACGATGCATTCATTGAGAACCATGTAGCTTGAAATTATCCTGTCCATCATGCCCCGTTCCATCCAGAAGATAACGCGTATTTCCACGCCCACAAGCTATGTTGTTTGTTGTTATTTAAATCTTGCTCATATTTAAATGTACGGATTATGTATGAATTGATTAGATATTGTATTGTGTTGTGGTAGCTTCATAATATGATGTTCATCACCACAAGCGATGATCTGTCTGCATAAACACTAAGAAATGATGAATTTCCTGTTGTGCTTTGAATTCAAATCTGGGTAATCTGATTCTTTACATATTTCAATCAAGGTTTTTAAAATCGGCTGTGTTGTTTTTGTTTTGTGCAAGTTTTCTCACTAGAGAATCGGGTTAGGTCACTTCTTGCAAATTCGTCTTTGTAATCAAACAGGAACATACACCACAAGAGTTTCCGTTCAGGTTCCTGTTTATTTAGGGCCAACCTACAACTAGTAAGTTATAGTTTACAGGGCAGTATTTACAATCGCATACGAAATCATAAATTGTCACTGTTTTTAAATTTGTAATCTTATTTATCACAATGTAATTTGATCATAAAATATTTTTATACAAAAATTAATTAACTAATCAAATTATAAGAAACTAGTTTCAGTATCTTTTAAAGTCATTGTAAACGTACTATCGATATCAATGATACGCTTTTATAATGCAAAGTTTAAGAATTTTAAAGAATTTTTGCTTATGGGAATAACAAGAAAAAAGGCACTTGTAAAAATGTATGGAGTTTTCCTCGAGCTATAACTTAGCTGTTTATTACAATTTTACAGTACACGATTTTGTTGGCTCATGTCTGCCACCTGCTGTGTTATTACAAATTCCCGAATTGTACAATAACAAATATTTCTTACTAGGTGTATGATACCAGTATAAAGACAAGCTGTGCCTTTTGCGTTACTCTGATGTGTGTAAAAAGATGGTAATTTGATGTTGATATACATAAATAGGTATTTTTCTTGTCATTATGGTAGTTTTATTCGACCATTAATCATATCAATACCTAAGCTAGCTGAAAAAAATCGAGATAATTTATGGAACTGCATTACTGGCGCAACTTTACAAGGAACATATTATAACGTTAATTAGTTTCCGATTGTCGAACTTGTATTGTGCATTTTAAAAATGTATCAATGAACACAATAGCAGAATTAATTACGATGCACTCTTAATTGTTTGTATATACAATGGTAATGCAAGTTAATTAGCAATAGTAATGCAATGTCGTTGCATTTTATTGAAAAAGTTGCAGTTTTGGCCTTTATTGTACACTACTCTGGAGATATACATGCATATATAATGCGCATATATGTGTCATGGGCATTCGGTGTATCAGTCTTTTATCTGATTATTAAAACTGTTTGGTATGAGGGTTGTTTTATACTTATAAGCCAGCTCATTAAATCAACTTCCGGTTGCTTGATCTATAGGGCATTTCGTATTCACGTCTGGCTATCCCGTCGTCAGTCATCCATCCGCATAAGGGGATCATTACAGCTTTTCACACGGCAGAAGCCGCTGGGCTAAATACCTACTGGCGATGGCGACTACTCTTTTGGCTATGTCTACAGCTTGCAATCGCTTTACTCCCGATACTGCGACCAAAACAGTTTTGGTGCTTCATTATTATTATGCGTGTAGGTTTGGTTTTTGTGATGTCAAGAAGAAACTTCTCTGGCAATAGCTAACTATGCAAGAATATCAACTCTTTTACACACACAGTCATCCTCCTTTAGCGGGCTCGTGCTTTCATATTCATTTAAATTGGAATACCGAATCCTCATTTAGAAGGTTTGTGCATAGTAAAATGGGTCCGTGCACAGAAGTAGTAATCAAAGAGCCCACACAACAACGAAGAATATTAAAATAATATTATTTACTAGTATAAGTTGAGAAAAAATGGAGGCAGTTCTTTTTAGGGATAAAACCTTAAATCAATAGCTGCTCTATATATATCAAATACTGTAAACCAAAATAAGCTATATTTCTATATATGTTAACTAGCAACTTTGAAGGGTTGCTTTGAATTAAACTCTCAAAGGTATAATTTATTATCCAGCAGATGCATGCTTTCTAATGCTAACTAGGCGAAATCTAAATAAATATATGTAAATATATTAGACGCAACTTTTCGCAGTCAAACGGGGTAGTCAAGTCTGCAAGTTTATGATGATCGATAAATACTGCTGCAATACACACATGCATATATAGTGTGTACGCACAGCACACCTACCCACCACGGCTCTCCGCAAAAAAATAGGAGTCCAGTGAAACTTAAATTAGAGCATAAGCACTTAGAGCGAATAAAGGAACCGGCAACTGAGGGATTAAAGTTTTCTTATTTGATAGTAAATATACATAGTTGAGTAAATGAATGCTGATTATTTATCAGTCGGTCGAAAGTATTGTTTTAATTTATGGCTATGCGAGGAATAAATTTCATGAGTTTTCTTCTTTCAAATGTCCATTTCATCATAATTGATGATGACCGAATTGGCGGTAGCCGACATGCTAAAAAGAATGTAATTATTTCATTCAATCAAATGGCTTGCATAAAATGAGTTCTGTACTGTGTTAATGTTAGGTTTGTGTACTTGTCAAGTTTTCATTTTGATGCATATGCGAATTTTAGGAATAACCCTGTCTTTTTCTGCACTATTTTCATACAAAAATGCTGGCAAAATTACTATGCTGAATTTACTCAAGACTTAGGTGTACTGACATTAAGTATAGAACTGCAGCATTAGTGCAGAATAATGTTATAATTTGAGTAAATTAAGTTAATGTATATCATCATTCAATCATTAGCACATAAACCCATTATCAGTACATTTTCGCCTCAGGTTAGAAACCAACAGCACAGTTACAATCGAAGTGATCATCAGCAACATACTGGCAAAGAAAATTATTTTTTTCTTTTTTTATCATTTCCTTTTGTCTGTAATCCGCTGATATCTACTTGATTCACTAATAGTAGGTTTAGTGATGCCTGTGAGAAAGTTTCCGCCTTTTTACCTGTAAAGAATCTTGTTTTTCTTGACTAGTTACATTGTACCATGAGGGATTTCTTTTTCACACACACGCATCTAGAATACATATGCAAACAAGTATAGCATGTACTCTTTCAGTCCATTTTAATCAAAACATTTTGAAACATTGAGAAAAACGGAAGGAACCACACAGCAGGCTTCTCCTGTCTGATTGACTGAATACTGTTTGTGCACTATACTGTAACCGCTGGCTGATTATTTTCATGCAGCTCGTACACGTAAAAATAAAGGCCAACAATTAACAACAGTTAGTGTGCAATCACCGTCCACAGATACCCCAGAACTTGGCACATGAATGCACACATACCAGACGTCTTGTTGAGTTGAGGGACAGAAAATAAGTGTAGTTGGTAACTAGAACTGACAATATGCTGTTCAAAAGATTTGCAGCTGTTAGTTTTTTTAAATTGAAGCAAATTTAAAAATTTAAGTGGGTATCATGCATGCTGTGTATTTATGCAGCTAAAAAAGTAGTGTCATCATATGCAGGCAGTTACAATAAAATTTGCAAGTATATTCACATTACAGAGAGGATTTAAATATTAAAACAGGTGGATACTTCATAATTATTTTGAGTTAGCATTGACGTAATTCACTAATTTGATAATTTGCTTTGACCGGGTTGTGTATTATATGATGTCATGCTTTTGCGCACATGTAGGGCAATATTATATTGTACTGCAGTGCATGTCAATTCCTATCATCCACTACCCACCTCCATGACATAATCCTCATTTTCCTATCAGGTAGAATGCTTTCCTGTTTGATCCATTAAGCAATGTTTCTCCCAACCGAAGATAACGGGGATGTCCGTTCATGACAGTGTCATGTGTACAAAACTGCTAGACAACTGTCGACATTTATCATCAGATTGGGTTGTTCATGCAACGTGCATCAGCCATTGTCTATCGTACTACATAATATTCCATTTAGTAGTTTGATCCACCTCTTTGTACACACACATGGATGGAATGGAATTCTATTTGTACAAGTGGTAAACAAGGAAATCCCTGTAATTCCCAAGATAAATACACAATATTATCATGTCATGTCTATATACTCAACTGAAAATGAATATGGAGAGCCTGACTATAGACTATGACTGTCTATTCTATTTACTTGCTTCAATAAGTTAAAATTGAAAAGTTTTTAGCTGATTGGAAAACTTTGGGAAAGAACATTTATCCGATATACACAGATACCTATAGCAAATTTGTATATTAAATTAAAGTTTTCCAAGAAATGTTAACCCAAAAGGAACCACAGTACATCTGTGGATTGATTATTACGTAAAAATGTTAAACAAGCTACGTATAGTCTACATGAATACATC
Source organism: Entomobrya multifasciata (assembly GCA_034693345.1). Lineage (NCBI taxonomy): Eukaryota > Metazoa > Arthropoda > Collembola > Entomobryomorpha > Entomobryidae > Entomobrya > Entomobrya multifasciata. The sequence goes on from JAQFXM010007827.1 coordinate 8,843, forward strand.
AAATATCCTATTTTATCCCATAAGAAAACCAAAATTCAATGCAAAATGGAATTTTATAATCTATCATAAATACATTTCCTCTGAAATAAGAGTAATATATTGTTTGTATTATTGAGTACATAAGGAAATGTTGTAGATACGATTTCTCCTATGTACTTACATCGGTGTGCAATGATATGGATGTCCATACTTTGCATTCTTCCTTCCTTGTATTTATTTACTTATTTTTGTATATTGAAAAAAGCTCTTATCTCTCTCCCAAAAATTGTACTTTTTTCCTTCCATTCGTTTCTCATTCGTCTCTCAGGAGAAAAAATTAGATCTGATATAAATTCCCTGGTTTTGGTATGTGTATGAAATACGCACACGAAGTACAACTATCTGCTTTTTTCTTATATTTACCCAAAAAGACATTCTTCAATCCTCTCCTCCTTTCCATCAATTTCATCCATCAAGCCAAAAACTTTTTCCCACATTTTTTTCAAGTCTTGTTGCTCTTGAAACTCAATTCCATTTCCATTGCTGCTCGATTTTCTCTTTTTCCATGATATTAGGATATATACATGCAAGCAAAAAAGCACATTGCCCTGCCATGTAATGCCATGTCATGTCATGTGTGTAGTGTTCATGTTCATCACTGTCACAAAACGATACAACAAAATACTTCAATCATACGTATAATATATAGAGATTTCTTTCTCCTATATGAAAATACAAAGTACATGGGCACATACATAATATGCATGTAAGTAAATACTCGTTGGAAATCCACTAATACTTGGACTTTGTTATCCTCTCGTCTTGTCATATCATCATTTCTCTTCTTGTGAGTGAAGACTTAGGAGATAGGAAATAATACAAAAGAAAAGTAAAAAGCATTTCTATATGGGACACAAACTGTTTGCAAGAAATTGAAGACAAATCATGGAATTTTCTTTTTTTCTGGCTCATATCATATTAGAAACGTAAATAGTGGATGGATGGGTGGATGTGGATATCATCAGTTCACAAGAAAAAAATGTGGTACAAAGTCAGTGGACTTAAGTCGTTGTCATCATCATGAATTCCTTTTTTTGCTTCTTTTCTTCATCTTCACTTTATCCTACTGACTGAGACGTTGCGTTCCATTGAATACGCTTTTCTTTTTCTTTCGACTCCTTTCTTATTTCTTATATATAAATAATAATATTGCACCTCTCAACAAAACAGACGAAGAAAAGTTTTTTCTTCCTTATTCGAAGTTAAAGAAAAAGTATGGGTGATGACAACAGAAAGAAAATGTTAAGGAAGTAATGGAATGATTCAAGTTGTTTTTGTTGTGCACCCTTTGTAGATATGTTTGTGTTTTTTATTTATAGCGTTACTCATTACTATTGTTTAGTTAGAGCGGTGCGGTACAGTGCAGGGTTTGAACTGAAAGGATATGATGGTGTAGTTTAGAATTTGGCTGTAAAATACCTCAAATGTAAAGAATCTAAGGTTTTTTAGGTATAAAATAAAGGTGCTTTGAGATCATTCATTCATTGAACATTGAACATTTGCTGGAAGATTGTCACTGTGCATAAGCATTATGGTCTTTATAACTTTTAAGGGTCAGAAATAGTACAGTGGGTGCAGTGTTACATATGTGTATTACCTAGAGATGAGCTACTCTAGAGTTACACAGTTGTACAACAGCATGCTGCACATTACAATTATTGGACTTTTTACCTATTTTTCCAGATCATGGTACACTTATAGTTTGACTCAAACATTATAAGTATACCTTTACAGTCTTTGATGTCTTTAATATTACATATGCACCAAACCAAGATTCTGCATACTACCTAATTCAGATATGTTATGACATACGAACTCTGTATATATAGTGATTCTTCATATCAACTAAAAGTTTACTTAAAACAAAGATACTTCACATTAAAGAATATCTTACGGATGGATTTATTTTCTTTTTGGCAAATATATACCTTACCAAGCAGAGATATGTATTCTACTCAGATCTCATACTCATGTCGACACTAGAATAGCATAATTTTATTTCGTATGTATTTTTGCGCCTATTATAGAAAACTTGTATATTTACATGCCATTACGTATTTCTTCCTTGTTTACTGGATTATATTTGTAGCCAGATCATCGGCAAATTAAAGTTATGATACGTAAGAGAAAGTGAACCCTTTTTGCTACTTAAAAGTTCGTGTATTGAAACACTTATTATAGTACATTGTTGTACAATCGTAATGCTTTAAAATGTGTTTTAAGGGATTCCAAAGTAAATGTGTCTTGAAGTAGTGTTAGATTCACTTTGAATTAGTAAAAGGCGACACAGGAGATATCTCGTCGGATCCCCTTATAATTATGAAAAGTGCTGGTTTAAAAATGATCGACCACCGTTTTTCATGATGATGACTCACCATCAACATGATTTTAATAATGATACTACACATTGTACTCATGCTACGTCACGTCTCTCTGTTTGATTTGTCGTTTTATAGACAACTAGCAAAGCCAGCTGTACACAAATGATACCCGTTAGTGTACGAAGTACACTATAAAAGTCGCTAGTATACATGAT
>JAQFXM010007828.1:0-11416 GCA_034693345.1 Entomobrya multifasciata
GTTTGTGCGGAAAGTTTCCATTAAAAAAATTTAAATCTTAATATAATCATTTCTATGTTATATTTTTATAGTACTTCATTTATCTGTAAGATTTATCTTGAAAAATTTGACTGTACACACATATTAAGCATACCTGTGCGAAATTAAATTGCTTGTGAATTTGCGAACAAAGCATAACTTGCTTTAAGTACAAAAATATTTTGTTAAAATCCCCACAGCTAACTTGAACCTGAAGAATCGTTGGTTGGAGTGGGATCCTTTATCGATTCGAATACCTTTCCAAGAGAGTGACTTGGACACTATGTTTTCCACACAAATGCAGCAGTTCCTTCAAGAATTTTCAAATGACGGGGGGGGGGGACTGGTTTGCCATTGGTGAAAGTTGAAGCTATGGAGGAAGTTTATAACATGACAAGTCGGAGAAATGCTGAAATTCGATTTAGGTAACGGTTTTGATTGCAAACTGAAACCGAATACTTTCGTGCTCCAGTATATGATTTTATTGCAATTTGTCTTATTTTTATATTAGATGGATTGGATTGTCTATCCGCTCACGTTCACTGTAAGTAAATCGTTCCCCTCGCCTTGCATTTTGTCAATGAGCAAGGAAGAATGATATATGTTCGACCAATTTATCGAGAGTTTTATGCATGGGAAGAAATGAGAGCGAAGACAATTAAAAAATTATAAGGAAAATGCTAAGTTCATGATGCACGTTCTTGCCAAAATGCTCCGTCAAGATCTTCACCTTGACAAGTAAACCCAAAATGATAAAAAGTGTCTACCCTTTTATCGTCAAGTGACGGATTTGTGATTTAAAATAATAAAAATACAATTAGAACAAGTCACGATTTTTTTTACATAATACTCCCGATTTTGCTGCCACTGTTCCCGTGGATTATGGTTTAAAGTTTTTTGTCATGCAGATGAGAGTACTATTTGTTAACTTGTTTTTATGGCAGAATTTCTAATGGTAATGGTCAATGTTAATTATTAGTTGGTTATCGATCAGCTTATCTGATCGATTATATTAATATTTGAGTCACTATGTGACGGCTAAGGTATTTAAGTTGTGCTGTTACTGCCTAGATTTATTTAAAAGCTCAACTATTCAAAATAAGACAATATGATGATGAACAAGCAATAAAAAAGACGTTCGATGTAAAGACTTTGCTTAATTTCTTGCTAATAAATATGCATCCTCATATACCCTGTGAAAGATGATTTTAAATGTTCATTTATACGTCTAGGTCGAAGCAATCCTACCTTAAGTGCCTAAATATATATTGCTATTTAGAATCACCTCAAATGAATGGGCTAGCAAAATTCGATTTTTTTCTTTTAATATTCAACTACGTACTTACTATTTAATACTTAAGCGTACTTGGTAATAACGTCATTATAATGAATGAACGGATGGATACATTTCGCCTTTAGCCACTGTAAATGATCTAAACAATCAGGGAAAGGAATTTGATCTTGTGACAGAGAGAGTATTTTTATTATTTCAAAAGCAAATAGATTTTTGTGCCATTACGAAGTACATTTTAACATCCTTAGTTGATGTTTTCCAATGGAAGACGGTGATTTTATATTATCTGTTTAAAAAATAAAATACCACACAGTAAGCTTCAAAACGTCCAGTTTTCGTAGTCGAATAACTTACCACTGACAGACATACATAATTTCTATTAAATAAACTTAATATCAAACTACTTTATTGGGTAAAACGAAAGAAAACAGTATTTTAAACTTTCAAAGAACTATGTTACATACTTTTGTTACGTACGAATTAAATGTAATTAAAATTAAAATCAAATGTGCTGAATTAAATGTGCTCGTCACTGGATATTCCCAAATTACTATTTACAAGACATGTACTCAATCGAAACATACAATTTAAAACCAATTACGAACTAAACGATCATTTCAACACTTTTGGCAAAAAATGAAAACCTACAACTATATTTTTGGACAACATTTCGATCTAAGGTTAGTTCTAAGCATAAACCTAAAATATAAAACGTAGAACTAAATATTCAGAATGAAAAGTTTTGTTATTGTCAAAATCAAAATAGTTTAAAGATGATGCTAATAAAAGTTTAAAAATAAGCATTAGCTCATAATGAGGTATTAAGACTGGATAGTCTCAACAGTATATCAGCAAAAGAAGGTCGTCTTTGGGGGTTCAGTTTCCAGCACTCGTTCATAACATGAGTATACCTTAACCAAAAAAGCATACCAACATTAATTAGAATCTTGCGTATTTAAACTAAGCTGTCATAAATATGTACGTTAGCCACAATTACATATTTTGATTATCGTATTTCGGTTGCCCAAGTCTTAATCCACCTTCCAACACACGTACAAAGTTGACATCCCATGATAGACCTGGATAAGGAGTATCCCCCAAAGAGTATATTTCCCACAACAAAACTCCATACGCCCAAACATCACTTTTTTCGTTAAACTCATTCATCTTTAATGACTCCGGTGACATCCATTTCCATGGCAACGGCTCTTGTTTCGTTTTCACATAGTTGGTATAGTTGTACATTCTACGCGACAACCCAAAATCGCATATTCGGGCTTGTTTGTTTCCATTCAAAAGAACATTTCTTGTGGCTAAATCAGCATGCACGACATGCTTACTTGATAAATATGCCATTGCACTGCATATTTCAATACTCCAGCGATAAAATTCGTCTACGAGAGACGGGTCTAGTGTAGGTTCGACTAATGCCTCCAAATTTTCGTAATTTTGTTCAATTGTACCACCAGTTATTGTATTGTTTTCATTGTACTCATCCAACAACTCCGGTTGTAACCTACGCAAATACTTTTCTAGGCTCCCAAGCTCGCATAATTCCAAAAATACAAAAACTTTTCCACTCTTAATGTCAGTAGTATTTGCTCCAATCAGTTCAATTATATGATCGTGTTTTCCAACATAAGCCAAAACTTTGATCTCAGCTAACAAACCAGTTATAGAATTTTTATGAAATTTCCTTTCATTTATTACCTTTACAGCAACTTGCCTTATTTCATCTTGATTTGTTTCTACTTTCCCACGAAGAACTAACCCAAATTCTCCCGATCCCAATACGTTTCCAAAATCTACCGAAAAATTGTCAGGTTGAAGTTCATATTTTGATTTATCATACGAAAGTACATAGGGATTTGTAGTGGTTTCGACTTGATTCTCAGTAAGCTCAAATTGGTCCAACTTTACACCATGCAAAAAATCATCAATTTCCTCTTCGTTTATATTGCTTCCCCGGTATCGTGATCGAGCAAATAGGAGTACCAAGATTGCAACTGCTGCACATAATGCAACCGTAGAAATTACAATTATGACAATATGTTGTGTTGAAATGGTCACTGAAGCAGTTGTTTCATTTAAATCTATTCCTTTAGCCACTGATATTGCATCCATCCTTTTATTTATCCACTTTGTATTTTCACCTGACCGCGAAATCCGCCACCAACCAATTTGAGTCACTGGAAGCTTACGCGCTTCTAGTACTCTGGTGCCATCCAATGCGTCTCCAAGTATTACAGTAATATTTGAGGTTGTCGACCACTTCCTTAACATTTCCCAGTACTTTACAAACGTTTGTAAAGCCCAGGGGTTTGAATAAAATTGAACATCTGTTGCATAATTTACCAGGATAAAACTTATTTCCAATGCTTCGGTTTGGTTAACTGGTCTATTTTCAATTATAATTTTACGACATTGCTCGAAAATCACAATTCTTTGTGAAAACATTCTGTTTGCACCGAGTTTAACTGTTTCTTCGACTTCTTCATAAAGGAAGGCTATACTCTTTATATCTTTATTGTTAAAAGTTCCATTTAGTTTTTCCTTTTTGTTATTGCTCATGATCTCGAACGAACCACAAACTGAAATGTCCAATATACACCCAACGTTAACTTTATCCATTGCAGTATCAGCTGATATACTGTCACATGTGGAATAAAACGTAGGAATTTTAATTGTCCTTTTTGGGATAAACACCTCAGGAACGTAATAAGATACATTAACATGCGCCAAAAACAAGACCAAAACCTCATCAAATGCCATTTCAACTTTGATTAAAAATTGGTTTAAATCCGAAATGTCTTCGTCGGTTAAATTCATGTTTCGGTCGAAAAGTATTACAGCTCTGTTGAATGCATTGCTAGTTATTTTTAAAAGAGTTTCTAATTGGATTTCAGAAAACGAGTAATTTGACCCTTTCATACCAACAAGAAAGCTTAAAATGACTCCAATGTAGGGTTTGCTGATTAAATCTTCAGATTTTGTAGGCTCAGGTAGATGAAGTGTATTTTCTTGCAGATCGAATGTTTCAGCAATTTCACTTTTTTCTTCAAATATGTATTCTGTAGAGTTTTTGTAGTCCGCATTTTCTACGAGACGCCACCATCCGTCGGTTTTCGTTCCAACTGTTTTTTCGTAAGGAGTATCAAAGGCTTTAGAAAAAACAATCGTAATCCCAGTTTGATTTGACCAATTTAACAAAGCATTCCAAATTGTCACCATCCGGTTCATATTTACTCGTCCGTTTTCAAGTGTGTCTGATATGCTAATAATAAAACCAATGTTTGTAGGCGAGGTATTTGTTAAGCCAAAATTTTGCCGACATTGAATAAGAGTAAACTCTAAATTCGTAATGACTTTTTTTGAATCAGTACTTTCCAACTTTTCAATGTGATATTCAACTAGTACCAATTCAGGGCTGTATAAGTTTGCTAAATTTCTATTGATAGTAGAAGCGCAGTCTGACACAGTCCATCCAAGCTCTTCTACTAAACGCTTAACTTCTTCGTCGTCGTTTTTTATGTTGTGAAGATATTGGACAGTTTCACTTGGGAGTAATTTTCTTATGGCTTTCTTTCTGAAACGCTTGGGAATATTCGAGAGAATTTCGTTAATTCTTTGTAAACGATGAGGAGGACTCTTGAGCCATATTTCAAGACAATTGGTTAGGTTGGACAATTCGTAGTTGTACTTGGCAATAGAAACCGGCAGTATAGGCTTGATTTGAATGGATGGTTCTAATTTTTCAAAATTAAATCGATTGAAATAAAATAAGTTATATTATTTTAAAATACAAAAAATAATGTACGCAAACGTTGTCATAAATTGTACCGTGAAAAATGTCAGGACTTCTAGCTAAATCTACAATGATTACGTCGAACTTTGTTGCTACAGTAGTTATTAGAGGTAAAAGATCCCCGCCTTGTACCTGAACGGATTTTGCTTGTCCAGGATAGAAACATGAGGATCGAGTATAACTGGACGATAGATTTTTGGATGTATGGTGGAGTTTTTCTGAAAAAGATATTTGATTTTTAAACAAATTATTTAGTTATGATTTTTAAAGAGGTAATCTTACCTACCAAATGACAAATTCCTTTTGTTTTTACAAATAAGCTTAGTATTAAAAAAACACCAAACGATTTCATTTTGCTTAATTTGAGGCAAAACACAAATTGAAAGTTGGAGACTTAAGTTGAAGTAATCTAGGAACTGATATGTACTTATGTTCAAACTGTCAAGTCACTAAAAGATATTTGTTACTATTTCTCCCCCAAACAAATTTGCTCTTTAACTTCTAACACTTGTTCGTAGCATTGTCAATCAAAATAGATCGAATGGTGCTCATGTGGGCAGTGGTAAAACTCTGTCATGTTTAATGGTTTACAATTAGTAAAACATCATTAGTGGTTAAGACATTGCGCGTGGGCATATTTGGTTTTGTGATTAAGTTTAAGTTCATTATGGGTTAGATCCTTGCAAGAAGAAATTGAAGGAAACTTCTGTACTACCTCAATTTGTTTTTGTGGTTTAAATGACTTCAGTGTCGCTTAGCTCATACAACCATTGGCTTTCTCAATGGCAAAATGTTTTCAAAGCTCTAGAAACAAAAACATGATACTGTTGCATGTCAAAAGGATTTGTATTTTTTAAGGAGCATTTGTCTCCTTCGTACTAACTAGCATTCATTTGAAAGAGAAGTTAAACAGTTCATTATTGCAAAGCTTGTCAGCCGAATTAAGTTAAACCCTTGAGCATGCGAGAGTATAGTAGACGACACCCAACGCCCATATTAATATCGTCGAGTTATTTTTTATATATACGAGAGAGAGAGGGAAACAAACTACTTAGACAGGGAAGAAAAAAAGTTGTAATGTGCAAACCTGACATAAAAACATGTACAGAGCATGTTTACTTCAAGATGGCCAGTGTTCAAGACGCCATAGCTTCTACAGTATTGACTTCAGAACGCCGTAGTATTTTTTATTGTAACGCCCACACATTAAATAACAAGAATATATCTATTTGTTTTATGTTTTACATCATAATCCGCTAATATAGATCTTTAAAATCGATGTCTCAGAAATCGAGTTTCCAAAACGGTCAAAAATTCAACAATTTTTATCAATCGGCGATAAAAAATATTTAAAGAAGTATGACAACCTTCTGGCCTATGTTGAGAGCTACTTATATGTGCCTCTTTACGTAGCACTGATTTTCGTACTTTACGTAGATACTTTAGTTTACGGCAATTTATTGCTTTTTGGGGTAATTAGAGCATTTTTTCTAAAACTGTGCCGATATGCTCTTTTCGATCGTCCTCACTTCGAAATAGAATATCAAATACATTTCCCTTGCTAACCCCTTCGTTGACTTGTATTAACTTACATATTGACTAATCTTCATAAAAACGTCAAGACTTTGACTTTATGTCTAACAACGGATTTTTTGTAGGACATTTAGTCGCTGGAAAAGGTCACTAGCAACCTTTCACTTCCGGTTGTTATTATGAAAAGACGGCTTGACCAATTTTCGTGGGAATTGGCTTAAATTAAGTGAAAAACACAACTGTACAAGTCCCATATTTTCAGAAAATTCTAACATAAAAATTGTGGAAGTTATAACTCAAAATTGGTCGGCCATCTTGAAGTAAACATCCTCTGTATTATACTTCTGGAGCATAACAACTTGGAGTCGTTAGCGGTTTAATTCTTAAACAGGAAAAAAGCTCAACATGACATTTGACGACTAAATAAGACATTCGATATGCTACTAAACAGGAAAATAAAATAAATACATGGCAATAAAATTGTCCTAAGGTTGGTGTAAAAAAAACTTTAAGGCTTTCGTGGCGATGATGATGTGGTGGACTTGTCATACAAAATAAGATTTTAGTGCTTGTCGTTTAGGTACCTACCTACCTTTATGCTATCTATGTTTAGAACTCACATTGAGGCTTTAGGAGCTTATTAATATTTTTAGTGGGGACAAGTTAAGGAAAACCGATATGCTGACAACAGTTGTATTTGAATTGTATTTGAAGGTTTAAAATCTTGTTCGACATGCAAAGCATATCGTAAAAATAGTATGAGGATAGGCTATATGTATGCGTATCCCGGTATTTGAATCTTCAAAAACTTTATGTGGAAAGTTACCAGGAATAAATTGTACATCATTTTTAAAGTCACTCGTTTCCTATTCATCTCATACATATGTACTACATATCAAACTTTGAATGTATCCATTAAAATATGCACAGTTGTATTTATGCGTCTGCAGCATTACTACCTAAGCATCTGTCTGAAATTAATTTAATTGCAAATTTGGATGTCATCATCCCACCTCTTAACGAGAATATTTAGTTTAAAATGGTCACAATCGTATTACTGATGGCAATAAGGTGAATAAAATAAACAGAGTTAATAAAATTTTGTATTAGTGAACTTACTTAAATATTGCTCTTAACAGTTATTGATTGAACTGAATTTGTGTATTACTCATCTCACAGTGCTGTTTTGAGTAGCAGTTTGGCACAAAAGGAATCCATTTTGGTAAAGGACAAGTGGCTAGGACAGTCGGATCCGAGTTCTTTTTCAAATCCAGAGGATATTCGAACTGAATCTTTTATTTTGAAATGGAAGGTGAACTTCAACCAAAAAGTTATTACTGGATCTGTTGTCCTTAATCTGGTGGTCGTCAATCCAAATGCGAAAGAGCTTGTAAGTCACTAACCAAACTAATGACATGACAAATGACAATTTTAGGTAACACTACTACATCATTTACCAATAATTATTTTTCTTATTTTATGCAGATTTTAGACACGCGAGATATTGTGGTCAGCAAGGTCGTATCTCCATACAATGGAAAGGAATTGGATTTCCAAGTTGGTCCAACTGTGTCGACATTTGGGGAGCCATTGACAATTCAGATTGCCGAAGCCAGCCGGTTGCCAGGTAACAAGTTGCAACTCGAGATATATTACACCACCACTGAAAATTCTACTGGACTTCAATGGCTTGACCCTTTGCAAACCGGTGGAAATATACATCCTTATGTGTTTAGTCAGTGTGAAGTAAGTACTGCTGCAAATATACTCAATGATTTCAATCATGTTTATAACATACATAAGCGGTTTAAAATGTATACATTCTAGATTAACTGTTTGTTTGGAACATTTTAGCCCATCCATGCTCGTTCGATATTTCCATGTCAAGACACTCCATTCGTCAAGGCAAAATATAAAGCTTATGTATCCGTTCCCAAACAACTTCAAGCTTTAATGAGCGCTATGCCGGTTGGCAACCCTTATATTTATGGCAACTACAAAGAGTACCAGTTTGAACAGAACATCCCTATTCCAACTTACTTGACTGCGATTGCTGTCGGAGATATTGTGGGAAAGGATATTGGACCAAGATCAAAGGTGTGGGCGGAGAGGAAGATTGTTGATGCGGCAGCTTTTGAATTTTCTGACACAGAAAAAATGGTGAAATCTGCTGAGAATTTACTCGGAAAGTAAGTAGAATAATATAATCTAATATATTTTTATAGTCATTAAACGTTTTTTTAAAATAATTTTGTTTTTCATGAAGGTATGTTTGGGGTAAATATGATATCCTGGTGATGCCTCCAAGTTTCCCTTTTGGTGGTATGGAAAACCCTTGCTTGACATTTGCCACGCCGACATTAATAGCAGGTGATAAGTCTCTTGCAAATGTTATCGCGCACGAAATAGCTCACAGTTGGACAGGTAATTTGGTAACCAACAAAGATTGGCAACATTTTTGGCTCAATGAAGGATTTACAGTGTTTGTTGAGCGTAAGATTTTGGCTGCTTTGCAAGGAGAGGAGTACAGGTATTGCTTGTTTTTTACTAAGGATAAAAAGGGCGCTTGAAATATTACTTATTTTTTCGGTTAATTCAATCTTGAATTTTTTTAAATCTTGTAGGCAATTTGAGTCAATTATGGGATGGGATAGACTGGAGGAACAAGTCAAGGAAATGAAACCAGATAATCCGTTGACTAGATTGGTTGTTGATTTAAATGGCGTAGATCCCGATGCTGCTTTTAGCCGTGTGCCTTACGAGAAAGGATATACATTTTTGTACTATCTAGAGCAAAAAGTTGGCGGACCATGTAAAATAAATTTGTTGAATAATTTGAGTTTAAAAAAATATAAATAAATTAATAGAATTTCCATAATTTTTTTTAGCCGTGTTTGAACCTTTCCTCGCTGACTACATTCAGACCAACAGCTATAAATCCATTGACACCAATGTATTCATTAGAAACTTTACAAGTTACTTTAAATTGAAGGGTATGGAAAATAAAATCGCTGATGTTGACTGGGATGGATGGCTTTTCACTCCTGGAATGCCTCTTGTGAAACCTGAGTATGACCAAACTTTGCGAAATGTGTGCGTCAACTTGAAGAACCGTTGGTTAGAGTGGGATGCTTCATCGGCTCCAATACCTTTCCAAGAGAGTGACTTGGACACCATGTTTTCTGCACAAATTCAGCAATTCCTTCAAGAATTTTTAAATGACGGGGTTGGTTTGCCATTGGTGAAAATTGAAGCTATGGATAAAGTTTATAATATGACAGGCCGGAAAAATGCTGAAATTCGATCAAGGTCACGATTTTAACTGTAAACTGCAAGGGAACAATTTTCTGTACTCCAATTAATCAATTTATTTTATTGCCTGTGTTTTGCTTGGTATTTCAGATGGATTCGATTGTCTATCCGATCACGCTCTCTGGAAATCGTTTCCATCGCCTTCCAGTTTGTCAATGAGCAAGGAAGAATGAGATATGTTCGGCCAATTTATCGAGAGCTTTATGCATGGGAAGAAATGAGAGCAAAGACCATTGAAAATTATAAGGAGAATGCTAAGTTCATGATGCACGTTCTTGCCAAAATGCTCCTTCAAGATCTTCACCTTGACAAGTAATCCCAAAATGCTAAAAAAGTGTGTTAACGCTTTCATTTTCAAGTTATGGTTTTGTGGTTGTGTTTCTTAAAATAAAAAAATGCAATTATAACAGATCACAAAGTCTTGAATCGTTTTTTTCTTTATCATTAGTGTACCTGTCGGATCGGGATAGGAAGGTATTCTTTTCTCGATCCTTGATTTGTATTATCATGAATCATGATCACTAAACTGTGCTCGCTTGAACTTTTCTACGGTTTGTAGCTCAGATTTTGGACTCTTGCTTTACTAGGTTCGTTGGATTTACTTCGAAAGAATGGTCTGAATGATAGAGATACATAGGTGGTACGCTTCACGAAAGTATCCACATTAACCTGTCTTTTAATGACTAGAGAAAATGAGCAACAAAATGTCACAATGTCAAACTACAAAATACGACAGGGCTAACCGAGTAAGTTGTAATTAACTGGTGAAATAACGTTTACAAAATGCTACCTCCCGATGAGAATTTAAGTGCAGCAGAATAAATAAAGAGCTATTTATTTGAATTGTATTCATATCATCGCAACAAGCTTTTTACTTTCAAAGCATGTTAAGTTTGTTTTGACAGTGTAACAAGAAATAAGTTAAAGATTGAGAAGTTAAAAGAGATAATTAAAAATACAATAAATGGAAAATAAATTTATTGCGAGATAGTAAAAAATGGTTTTCAAAAATTACGAACAAGTTTCTAAAACATTTTCGTATGGTTTTGCCAAAATAAATTAAGATTCGCAAAATTTTGATTGAAAATGTATTTATTTTCTTAAGTTTTATCGGTATAAGCATAGAGCTGCCGAATTTCTCTTACAGAAGATTAAAAAGAGAAATTTTCACTTCACAGCCTACCATTGTCATTCAAACAAGAGGTAAAAATCTATTCAAAACTAATTTATTCATTTAAAATTTTGTATAAACTAGTTTTATTGTTTTTGGCATAGCTGGAAGTCCAAGCCGAATAACTCACGTCATCACATCCACTACCTGTATTGCTGTAGATGACATTAATGTCCCAACATTGATAAGTATTGAGTCAACTATGATCTCATATAAAATTCTTGGTTACTCAACTCACATTTGTTCAGAGGAATATAACGTTCTAAACAAAACTATGAGCAGT
>JAQFXM010007829.1:0-11414 GCA_034693345.1 Entomobrya multifasciata
AGAATGTATATTTATGTTAGGCTGGTCGCAAACAAATTATTCTTTATTTTTGAAACATTGTTATTTCATCCAAATTAAATGTCTACAATTATGATACAATTTATTTTCATGTGAAAATTCTCAAAATGACTGATTACAATATTTGAATTTCCAGACACAAAAACCAATTTCAAGTTTCATTCATAAACCTGATAGCAAGTAGCAGTTTTATTTATATTTGTCGCTAAAATGATTCCCGAAAGCACTACTTTCAACGCATACAAAAGTAGAAAAACGCAAGGTTTTAAAAATAAACTTAAAATATTATTAGGTGGCGTCTGCTGCCTTTTATTATTATTACTCACAGTTCTTAGCATTCCCGTTTATATATTCCGGATTGTGGTGATTTTACTCGCAAAAACTTTTCGTCCCGACTTTGGGGACGTTTTTAATGGATTAAGTTCACTATTCGCTAACGATTACTTTTACAATAATAATAAATCACCTCGGGCAGGCGTTGTCGTATCGCTTGTAATCCATGGTCGAGATCTTTCTCTAGAAGAGCTTAAAGAAATATTGCTAGAACGATGGATTAGAGGAAAGGATATTAGAACTGGAAAATTGACATTTCAAGAATTTCAACAATATCCAGTACGATGGATGGGCTTCACATTCTGGAAAAATTGCAAGGACACATTCGACATTAACAATCATGTATTCTTGGAAAAACAAAACGGTGACGTGGATGATGAAAAATTGAACAACATTTGTGAAAAATTACTGAACGCTTCTTATCCGGCAAAAAGGAGTCCATGGGAAATTCATTTGGTTAAAAACTACAAAAACGATCAACTTTCAATATCAAATAGTAATTCAGGAGATCAGACGAGTTTTGTCCTTCTGTTTAAAATTCATCATTGTCTTGGTGACGGAGTTGCTAATCTAACCGCTATAGTTGAAGGGATAGGAGAGCACTCCCTAACAAACATAAAAGTACCTGTACCGACATTCCGAAAAAGAAATTTATGGGAAAGCCTAACGTTTTACATAACGTTTCCATTTAGTGCATTTTACGAAATGTCTTATGTCTTATCCCACATATTTCGTTCAAGTCCGTGGAAAGTTCCAGACAGTAAAAAAGAATGGTATCATTTTTGTTCCAAATCAGATTTAATTCCTATTGAAAAAGTAAAATTTATCAAGAACCAGTTTGATGTGTGTTTTACAAGTGTTTTGCTATCAGCCGTTTCTTATGCAATTGACCAAAGTTTAAATAATGAAAAGCAGAAAATGTTAGATAGAGACCCAGAGGGAATCGTTAAAAAGGATGAAGATGATTGTTCAATGTATTGCATGACTGTATTACCTTTGGCAGGTCGTCCTAAAAAATTGACTAACCATAACACCTATGCATTGTTTGACCTACCAATTGACACATTCGAAAGTTCTATAGAGAGATTAAATGAGGTGGAAAAAATGCTCGAGTTGGCAAAAAATACAAGTTTCCCTGCAGTCATGCCTTTTTACAATTTTGCACTAGGATGTAATTTTTATCCTGTGGGCAACCTTCTTGGAACACAAAGGATGGTACCAGCAGGTTGGTTTTTCAACTTGTTTCAATGAATTTAGTGGTGAACAAATTAATCATAGATTTATTTTGTAGGGCTCACGAATTTTCCAAGCGTACCCATCAACATTGAACGAGATGGGATTAAATGCATCGCTGCTGATTTTATGGCTGGAGCACTTGGTGGTGTTGCAGGTTAGAAAGAACAGTGAATATTTAAATATTTATACTAAAACGTTATTAAAACTATTTTCCGTATTACTGCATTTTTATCTGGTATTAAAATGTTACAGGTGTGGGGATAATGGTTCTAAGCTACGGAGAATACATCAGAGTTGCAGTTACAGCGGAAAAAGCAGTTATGACAAACGAACAAGTAAACAGATTTGCGAAGAATGTCACCAATGAAATTGAAAAGCTTTACATGTGTTGTTCACAAACTTAATGAACAATTAAAACATTTTAGAACATTTTCATTGACAAACATTTTGTTATTATCGAGCAATGTAAATATATTTTTCTGCATAGTCGAACCTTAACTTTCGAAATAATAATTGTACTAATATTTCATACGATTGAACATTTGTGTGTAAAAGTTTTTACTTCATTGCTTTTTCTGACGGCATATACGTGAAACACAATACAACAGAAAATGGTCACACATAAGGTGGTCTATGCCAATTCAAATTAGTTATAGTTTTGTTACACAATAACAAAATTGAATATAATAAACTGGATATATCGTTAATCATAACATTTGCACTTCAATTTTTTTAGTTATTTTGTAATTGTTCACATTGGGTCTAGTAAAGGTGTTCTAATTAAAATCTTCTAAGTGAGAAATATAATTATAAAAGTTCTAAAACAGGTATTCTAAAACAATAAGTGAAATAGTCTAAACGAGAAGTATTCTAAACGGCCAATTCTAAAAAAATACTCTAAATCAACTTTATTGTTTTGGTAAAAGGTCAAAACATGTTATGTTTATTAATAAATCACAATTGAGGACCTGATAATTTACAACTTCTATAAAGTTGGCATTTGTAATATAAAGAGCAATAAACTTAACCAAACCTAGCCACCTTTCTGTCCATGACCCAAAACTATAAACAATATACTTTAACCGCGTTTAGAGTACTTAACTTTTTTAGATGTTATTTTTAGAATATTTCTCGTTTAGACTATTTGATTTATTTTAGAATAACATTTTTTAGAATAATTCTCGTTTAGAATATTTCGATTTTAGAACATTTCAATTAGACTAATTTTCGTTAGAATTGTTCAATTTAGAACACCTTTATGTCACCCGTTCACATTATGTGAATTTTTCCTTACATCTTTTAATATAATAGATCATCTACGCTAAAATTATAAGTAACAATACGAACAGCAACCGAGTTCCCAGACAATCACCCATCCAAGTCCTAACTAGGGTCCATTTTACTTAACTTTAGTGATCGGATAAGAACTGGTGTGATTAAGATGCTATGTCAGTAAGCGAGGGGTTTCCAGAGTTTTTATACACTGGTGTAAATAGATAAATGTATTATATTGTATTGCTTTGTTTTGTCGCAACATCGTCCAGTAGGTTTGACGTGTTTACATGCATAATCATGTAGTCTGATTTGCAAATTATGTCTGGGTAGACACTTTTGTTCCCATGGTATATGTTTAGGTACATACATCAAAGTTAAATGAGTAAGAAGGGTCTAATGCTGCCGAAAATCAAACTATAGGTTAACAATTATTAAGAAGTGCCTCTAAAAACATAATACCATTTGATTCGGAAATATGTCTGAGCAATCTACCTGATTACTCATTATAAACGTAAAATTTCTGATTTGGAGGACTAATAATAATTCGATACCTCGGTATAACGAAGTAGCAGGTATCGTTTTACGATTTTAAAAATTTGTTAACTTAACTAGTTGATAGCGCAAATTCACAATTTTCGCGTCGTTTTGATAGACTTGGGGTTGACAGGTTTCAGTTTGGTCATGTCTACTGAATCTTTGCATAGCTTAATATCAAATTTGCTATCCGCCCATTAAATTTAAGGCTTTGCTGTGATGTTTCAAAATATTGACCTTTCGCCTAACTTGGACCTAGATGGATGATTTCACTCGAATTCAATCAGGTTCTTGGGGTGGACTACCATGTGTTCGTAGAATTATCAAAAACATCGGTTTAGGTGTTTGAACGCAAGAGAGCAAACACCCAGACAGACAGACATACATACGTTTATCCATGTTACGGAAATTATGAAGTTGCATTTTATGCTCTTTAATGAGTTATGCATAATTTGCAAGCGGAAATGAATGTAAAAACCTTTATACAAATAAGTGTGCTAAGCATAAAAGGTGAACGAATCTTAAATAAACACGAACATATTATAACATGAACTTCATAGTTCAAATACCTTTGAAATTTAATCGATAGTAGAAATTTATTTATTTTAGGCTGGCTGCATCTAAATTACTCTTTGTTCTTGAGACATTATATTGCCAACCAGATTAGCTACAAATAATTTAATAAGTGTTTTCATGGGAAGGTAATGAAAAAGCGGTTGCATAAAATTATTTTACGTAACCACAAACCAGACCAAAACATCATATAAACTTTCAGTCATCATCCTGAAAGCAAGGAAAGCTTATTTATCTACTGAATAACTTGAATAACTTTTATCGGTTACTAAAATGATTTCCAAAAGCAATCGAATCAGTGCATTTCACGGTAAAAAGACCCAAGGATTTAAAAATAAGCTGAAGATTTTATTAGGTGGCTTCTGTTGTCTACTTTTTCTCCTTATAACAGTTCTTAGCATACCTATTTACGCATTTCGGATTGTGGTTATTTTGCTCGCAAAAATATTTCGCCACGACCTTGGTGATATTCTTAATGGCTTAAGTTCTTATCTGGGAAACGATTATTTTTATAACAAAAAATCTCCTCGGGCATACATTATAGTTTCACTTATAGTCCATGGTCGAGATGTTACTCTACAAGAGTTGAAAGAAATGCTACTAGAACAATGGATTAGAAGAAAGGATAATAGAACTGGGAAACTGACATATCAAGAATTCCAGCAATATCCAGTACGATGGCTGGGATTCACTTTTTGGAAAAATTGCAAGGATACATTTAAGATTAACGACCATGTGTTCTTAGAAGAACAAGAAAATAACGGTAAAGCCGACGATGAAAAAGTGAACAACATTTGTGAAAAAATATTGAATGCACCTTATCCAGCAAAAAGGAGTCCATGGGAAGTTCACTTGGTTAAAAACTACAAAAGTGATCAATTATCAATACCAAATAGTAATTCTAGCGACCAGTCAACTTTTGTCCTTTTGTTTAAAGTTCATCACTGTCTTGCTGATGGAGTTTCTATGCTAAACGCTTTAGTTGAAGGATTTTTTCAGCACTCTTTAATAAATGAAAAAGTTCCACGGCCAACATTCCCAAAAAGAAATTTACGTCAAAATATCACTTATTATGCTTCCTTTCCATTCAGTGCATTTTATGAATTTTCCTATGTCTTATCCCACATATTTCGATCAAGTCCCTGGAAAGTTCCAGACTATAAAAAAGAATGGTATCAGTTTTGTGCCAAATCAGATTTAATTCCTATTGAAAAAGTGAAATTTATAAAAACCAAATTAGGTGTTAGTTTTACAAGTGTTTTGCTTTCGGCAATATCTTCATCAATTCAGCTATGCGTACACAATAAAAAGCAGAAAATGCTGGATAGGAACCCAGAAGGAATATTAAAAAACAATGAAGATGATTGTTCAATGTATTGCATGACTGTATTGCCTTTACCTGGTCATCCTAAACGTTTAACTAACCATAGCACTTTAACATTGTTTGACCTTCCAATTGGCAGATATGAAAGCTCTTTAGATAGATTACATGACGTACAAAGTATGCTGGAATTGGCAAAGTATACAAGTCTCCCTGCAGTCGTTCCTTTATACAATTCTGCAATTGGATGCAATTTATATTCTGTTGGAAAGCTTTTTGGAAAACAAAGGATGGTACCGGCAGGTTAGTTTTTCAAAAATGTTTCAAGGTATTTAGAGATAAAAATTTATATATGATTCATTCTTAGGACTTACGAATTTTCCAAGCGTGTCCATCAATATCGAACGAAATGGGATTAAATGTATTTCTGCTGATTTTATGGCTGGAACACTTGATGGGGTTGCAGGTTCGAATTGTTAAACTTAAACGTCAATGTCTGTATTGCTGTAATTAAATCGGGGAATATAATATAATGCTACAGGTGTAGGGATTATGGTCTTAAGCTATGGAGAGTACATCAGAGTTGCAGTTACAGCGGAGAAAGCAGTCATGTCCAAGGAAGAAGTAAACAACTTTGTGAAGAATGTGACGAACGAAATTGACCAGCTATACGTTTGTTGTACCCAACCTTAAAGAACCATAAAATACTTATTTCGATACATTTTTTCATTGCCTAGCAATTTAAAATATTATTTGACTGTATAGCGGTATTCAATTTAGTGTTAATATTTATACTGTCCTTATTAAAATACTACATTTATATAATTTGCATATTCAATTTGAGTTAGAATTGTAAATATTATATTTGTTTTCTATCATACGTACCATTTAGTTATATAAAGCTATTATAGTATTCATTATTGTGGTATGGCCGTTGGCGAGAGACGCTCAGCGTTTTCATAGAATTGTGCTGCTTGTCTTTGTCTACAAGTCTTATATTCTGTACTCAGCATACACGTTCTGTGTTCTGCCTTATACTATATACATACTATAAAGCGATAAATTACACCATAGCTATTCGTTTAAATCTTATGGGTAAGTAATGGTTCAAAACAAAGATTTGTTTAACAATTAAAAAGTCCATTATCAAAACTGGACTGTAAATTCAATATGTTATTACACCTTTTTAAAGTGCATACACTGCGTGTTGTAAATGTTTTTGTGTTTTTTCATAATTGTACTTTACTGTGTTATTCATAATGCAAATGCCACAAAAACGTACACATAAAATGCCTTGCAATAATGATTGATATTTTCATAAACCAAACGAATGTAAATTAGATACGTATGTAATTTGTAGAGAAAATTAACCGTTGTTTGCCTAAGACATTATTTTTGGTGTTTTTCTCTAAACAATTGTCTACAATTTAATAAATGCTGCATGAAAAGTGGTTTCTTACCAAACATGACTATCTAAGCAAAGAAGGCATGTGAATATTGTGAATACATGTAAGCACGATACGACTGTAGTATGCCGTATGCCGTTGTTAAGACAAAGACAAGCAGCACAAGTACATAAAAACGCTGAGCATCTATTGCCAACGGCCATACCACGTTGAACACACCAGTTCTCGTCTGATCACTGAAGTTAAGCAACGTCGGGCCCGGTTAGTACTTGGATGGGTGACCGCCTGGGAACCCCGGGTGCTGTTGGTATCTTTTTTGCTTATTTTTAAAGAAAGAATGCTCCATATTTATTTATTTGCTTCCACGAAATTTTTTATTTTAAGTACTGCTTTTGGCTACATTTGATCTCAAACATTTAATTTTTCTTTTACTACATCAAGTTTTATTAACAAGTAAGACTAATCTGTTTTGTCTACGACAACACGGTTATGCATACATTATATCAAAAGATTTTGATGTATACTTTTTTAAGAATAAATTACGCACGAACACTGATCATAATTAATTAAGTAGCATATTACACAAAAATATCTGTTTTAATAATTAGTCATAGTATTATTTATATCAATAAAAACATTCATACATGCAAAAAAACATTTTAAACAAAAACAACTATACGGATTGAAATGAAGTTACAAAGTTGAGTTACTGTTTTGTTTACAAGCTGTGATGTACAAACTGTCAATTTCAATCATAACGTATTCCACCAACGTTATCACGTCTTCTTTGAATAAAACTGCTTTTTCAGCTGGTACCGCAAATCTGATGAATTCACTGTAACTCAATACGATTATTCCCACACTTGAAAATATCAAAAAAATAAATGCAAAACGTGCGAATTTTTAATAATTGAGTATCACGGTTACAATAAAATGTTAAGTTAAATTACCTACTCCCCCATCCATTCCTCCGGTCATAAAATCAGTTGAAATGCATAGTCTCCAACTATCGTCAATTTTTATGGGAGGATTCGGAAAGTTGGTAAGACCTGTATACATCACAATTACATATTTTTAAACAAGCCGTAATATCTTATTATTTTATTTTTTAAACTGTAGCCATTGGGCTCATCCTCTGCATTCCAAGATGCTTTGCCACTGGATAAAAGTGACATCCCATCGCCGAAAAATAGAACGGTACGACAACTGGAGTGCATACAGTTTTGCTAGTTTCCAGCATAAAATTTACACTTTGCAATCTTTCAACACACAAATTAAAATTTCCGATCGGAAAATCAAATAGAGCTGCAGTGGCATGATTAGTTAACTCCTTCGAATGACCTGGTAATCGTTTTTGTAATTTTTTACCAAATGCACTTCCTATGGACTCCTGTGCGGTGGATAAGGCGCATTTAATATTCTTTCACAAATTTCGTTCAATTTGTCATCGTCCACACAATCCAAATCTTGTTGTTCCTCCAAGAATACATAGTCGTTAATATTGAATGTACTCATGCAATTTTTCCAGAAAGTGAAGCCCAACCATCTTATTGGATACTGTTGAAATTGTTATGCTAATTTTCCAGTTGTGTTATCCTTTGCTCTTATCCATCGTTCTTGTACCAGTTCCTTGAGCTCTTGTAGTGGAATATCTCAACCATGGATTATAAATGAAATTATAATACTTGTTCGTGGAGATTTAAATATTATTGCTAAAGTAGTCGTATACATGATAAACGCTCAGGCCATTAAAAATATTGCCAGGATCTGGTCGAAATACGTTTGGGAATAAAATCACCAGATGTCTAAATATGTACACGGGAATACTTACAACTGCTATAAGTATAATTAGTAGACAGCAGATGCCACCCAATAAAATTTTTACTTCAGTTTTAACACCTTTTGATTTCATAAAATGTTCACTTGCAAACGGGCTATTTAGTAAACTGCACGTCATTTTTTATAATTGCTGGTGTAAAATTTAGCTAACGTTTCTTGGAAAAAAGTTGTCGATTGAAGTTCCAAACGAAACAGGTGAGCGAGGCCATCAGACAGTGTATTTTTCAAATTAAATTACGAATTAAATACTTTAAAATTTGGAAAGGAATTTCAGTGCTTACCCTACAAACTGTTTCACTAATTTATAAAAAACAAATACCTGTCGATTATGGAAAAATGTATTCATGAAATCAACAGAAGTGTTAAAATATTCTATTCTTCGGACTTATATAGTAAATATAAAGCATAAAATTTAGCTCAATTTGGCAGTAATATTAAGTTTTTTTGCTTGTTATCTGATGATATTCTAGAAAGTGGTCTCTAGTTAAATCGTTGGTTTTTCTAAGTAATGTACATTTGACGCGTGAGAATGGACGTTTTGAGTATAAATTTGTTGAAATTTCCTCGTTTGTTATTTCTGATTCTGCTAAGCTAATCAAAATTTAAAAGTTTTGGCCTTGAATAATTTTGAGTTTTATTTAACACGTTCACGCGAATTGTATTATAGATTCGGCAGTTCTCACCTTTTTTAAACAATCTTGTAGTCTCCTTTCTGTGCAATGATCTTAGTCTATCCAAAATTTATTGTTGCATTTTCTAATTTGTCGAAGCGGTTTACTACTAAATTACTATTATTACAGCATGACCAACCAAACCACCCGAAGTTGATACACAACACACTATCATTAAATTGTGCTCCTTTATTTCTTTCACATACAATTATAAGCATAAAAATTAGACATAACTTAAATGCCTAAATTAAATAGTTAAAATGGCAGATGAAACAAATGTTAAACTCAATGTCTCCGTGGGAGTCGATGGTGTATGCAAATTAAAGCAGTAAGCTTTAAAAGACTGCTTTGGCATGAAAAATTACAAATATTAGTTCCACTTATATAATTCGAATCTAAAAAAACATCGAGTATAGTTATTAACTTGTATAATACTATTTAACGAGTACATTACTAATACGAGTATATAAATTGATATCATTTTCAAAATCATCGAATTTCGGTATGCAGACACAAAGTAATAAAAATCGCTAGTTTTATTGCATAACTACATTTTTCGACTGCTCACTCAGATTGCGTACAAGAGCAAATGTAAAGATGCTCAATTTCATTGGTTACATCCTTCACAAATATTTTTGCTTCTTCCCTCGACATGACTGCTTTCTCTGCTGTAACTGCAATTCTGATGTATTCCCCATAGCTTAAGACCATTATCCCGACACCTGTAACGGAATCTTTATCAAATTAAACAAAAGAGCGGAAATATGAAATAAAAACGCTTATGCAATCACAAGTTCTTTGCCCACCTGCTACTCCATCAAGTGCTCCTACTATAAAATCAGCAGTTATACATTTTCTCCCTTCTTGCTCAATTTTTATGGGAAGACTAGGAAAATTCGTGAGTCCTGCAAAATAAACTTACAAATTATTCAAATCGTTCAAATTGTAAAAAAACAAATTGACATGTTTCTCAAATAAACTTACAAGAATGAATTTTTAAACAAAATTATAAATTACTTGCTTACAAAACAATTTACAATATGCTTGTTTTGCAAAACTTTCACCATTTCCAACAATAAATACAAACATTACCCGTCGAGTACGAAAAATATCACATGAAAATATATTACATTACGTCTGTAAAAACTTAAGACATAACCTGCAGACAGCATTCGTTGTGTTCCAAGTAGCTTTCCAATAAAATAAAAGTTACATCCTAGTGCCGCTACATACAAAGGTACTAAAGCAGGGAGACTTGTATTCTTTGTCAATTCCAGCATAGTATCCACATCGCGTAGTCTTTCCACAGAACTCTCATAATCGTCAATTGGAAGGTCAAACAATACATAAGTGTTATGGTTAGTTAAACGTTTCGAATGGCCAGCCAAAGGTAATGTACTCGTGCAGTACATAGAACTATCATTTTTATCCTTTACATAAACACCTTCTCGTTCCGTTTCCAATTTTTTTCCATTTTTGTTGTTTATATTTTGGCGAATCGCATAAGAAATCGCTGACAACAAAACACTTGTAAAGCTAACTTTAAGCTGCGTCTTAATGCATTTTACTTTTTGAATTGGAATTAAATTAGATTTGGCACAAAATTGGTACCATTCTTTTTTATTATCCGGAATCTTCCAAGGACTTGAATGAAACATTTGAGATAAGAGATAAGAAAACTCATAAAATGCACTAAATGGAAACGAAATGTTATAAATAAACGTTTCCCATAAATTTCGTTTTGGGAAAGATGGCCGGGGAAGTTTTACATTTCTTAAAGAATGCTGTCCAAACCCTTCAACTAGAGCATTTAGCATACTATATCCATCAGCAAGGCAGTGATGAACTTTAAACAAAATGACAAAGGTCGTCTGATCTCCATTGTTTTTTATTGCAAGTTGATCGTTTTTGTAGTTTTTTACCAAATGCACTTCCCATGGACTTCTGTGTGGTGGATAAGGTGCATTCAGTATTCGTTCACAAATTTCGTTCAATTTTTCGTCATCCACGTCACCATTTTGTGTTTCCAGGATTACATGGTCATTGATATTAAATGTGTCTGTGTAATTTTTCCAGAATGTGAAACCCAACCATCGTACTGGATACTGTTGAAATTGTTGAAATGCTAATTTTTCAGTTCTTGTATCCTTGGCTCTTATCCATCGTTCTTGTACTAGTTCCTTTATCAATTCTATAGTCCCGTCTCGA
>JAQFXM010007830.1:0-11411 GCA_034693345.1 Entomobrya multifasciata
TCCAGTCATGGATCCACAAGTGAGAAATGTAAAAACAGTTGATATTGTGGAATCGTCAACATTGTACTTGGTTTGCAAGCTGGTTAATGCTAGTCCATAAGTTGTATAGCCACAACCCTTAAATCAAGTAATTAAAATATATTTATGTTCTATGCATTTTTAAGTACAGGTTTTTATTGTGTATTATGTTTTTTACTTACAAAAACGATGTTTCCATAAAAAATTGCAGCGGCGGTGAAATATTTAAGCTTTGGTGATAAAGGTTCTATATTTTCACTTTGTACTTCTAAAGGAGTTAAATTTTTGGGTAGGAATTTCCGACCCCTCCTATTAGTTTTTGTACTCATGTTTAAAAAAAACAACTATTTTACGAATATAAGTTGTGATGCACTAAAATTTTCTTTTCTACAAATGAACAAAAGATTCAGAAATATTTTGGCCACTAAACTTTTACTTGATTACAGCAATATTACTCGTGTGACAAATGCATGAAACGGCAAATATTGTATGAACTTGGTAATTCAGTTTGTTATCAATTAATATTTTAGCCCTCCTAATGACAAATGCCATTAACTTTTCATTACCAAAGCTATTTTTACGTGTGATGTCGTGAGCTGTACTTTACTTCTGTTGACTGATGATTCTAAAGGACTTGATGATTAAAATTTTCTGATAATATTATGTGCAACAAAACCAGCACTGTACAGTGTAGTGATATCAAGCGTGACTCCAACAATAAACTAATTACAGCTCATGAAAAGGTACTCTTATCTCACACAAGGAAGTACATTGTATGTTGAAATCGTTACAATAATAATCAAGTGAATATCTAGATAGTTAATACAGAATGATGATGCGGTTTAAAATTTTGGCTTCATAAACAATCCTTCCGGAAACACATATTTCTTATGATTTACCATAAATTAAATAATTATCATAAACGATATTAGATGATGAATGCAACATTAAAGCCCATACGTCTGCAACATAAGTTAGTAAATGCCATTAGTTATTTTCCACCATCAATTTGGTCTTTGGAAGGATACGTTTTTGATTGATAATTTGAGATTGATTTTTTTCCGAAATTGTTAAACAAATTAATTTAGTCTCAAATAGATATTTTGCTTAACTTGCATGACATGGTACACTAGCTCAAATCCCATCCCAACAAAGCACACAAAAATGCAGAGGATCCAAAGAAAGAACACTTTTAACAATTTCCCTTGTAGTTGTTGATTCAAAACTTGTTGCATCCTCTCCGCGTACTTTCCCGTTTTTACCTGAGTTTTACCTACAAACCTGTTTCTATCCTGAACCTTTACTGAATAAGCCAAAGCTTCGTGTTCTTTCTGCATAAGAAGAAATATACCAGTTTCAATTAATTGTTGGAAGTAATTTGCAACGCGTTCATGATTTGGAGGTAAAATCATCCAAAAATTGGCACCCAAGTTTAACGTCTCCTTTCCAAGATGGCACAAAGCACCATTGTCAAATGTCCGTAGGCCAGAATATTGCCCATCTTCAATAATATTTACCATCAGCATAGCAGAGTACCAGTAGTTTACGTAGTAAATTTTATAATCATAGCTCTGTACGAGAAACTCGGCCATTTTAAATGGAACGAAGGCACCAGCAAAAGCCAAAATTTGTCTCGAATACAAGTTTTTCAAGGAAACAAATTTTTTATTGATCCAACCTCCAGTTTTATTTGAAGCCATTAAAGTGAAGAATCGCGTCATTGAGGATGCAAGATTATCAGCAGCAACAGCTGTTGAATAGTTATTGCGGTCCAATTCATCAAATGTTTTTAAATCTCGTTCTGCACGGGGACTTATCAAGTGACTTGAAACTTCACCACTGTAAATATCAACCAATATTCGAATTAAGAGTAGCCAAACGAAAAATATTAGTTTTCTTTTATTTAATGCCCCACACAATCCGCTGCACAATAAAGCAGACGATAGTAACATCAGATGAATGTCGAACTTTTTAGGCCCCAATATAATTAAAATAAGCAAAGTTGTTAACGCCATAAATACCCATGTTGCGTTGTCGAATACAGTCGTAAGCACTCTGAACGACCAGAGAGATTCTGTTTTCCAACGTGGCAAGTCACAATACATAAAATTCCAGACCTTGTTACTGGTGATCAAAAACTTGGGCTTGTGATTAGAAGCCTTAAATCTTTCCCATTGAAATTCAATACTAAACAAATTGTTGGAAAATGCTTCTATGGGTGCAACAATGGTTACTTGGTGGCTATGTTCGTATATTATAGGTTTTGACGATAAATTATGTATAACGTCTTGGTCATACCAATTTTTTGTGACCACATGCGATACGTTAAGATTTTTAGCGAGTGATTTCACAAATAAATAAAATGGTACTCCTATAAAACGATTTTCTGTGAATGGTGAGTATCTAAGACTTAAATACTTTGATTTTTGTTTCTCGGATATTTTGGTGAACCATAGGTTTATAGTATTTATTTCTGGATGTGAAGTAGTCAGATGAGTGAAATGTAAAATTGGCAAGAGAATCATTGTTTTAACGAAGGCTTGCATTTTTGTTAAACTATAAACTTCCATGTAAAAATATCCTTAGTTAATTATTTCAACCTATTGTAAAAACAAATGTTATATACTAAATGACCACAGTAAGACCAACGTATTTAGCGTATATATTGCTTAGACTTTGCTAACTAATCTGTCTACGTGTAACTAACTGGACGGTCGTTTATCTATAATGGATAGAAAATTGCATGCCTAGAAGGATTCTTCACATGACACTTTTAACTTTCTAAATCAACTCTTCAATTTACACACTGGTTCTTCAAATATAATTAAGTGATTAACGAACACAATAGTCAAATATCCAATTTTGTGAAGTATTCATACTGTCAAAAGTGAGCGTTTCATACTCTGTGCGTTTCTAATGCTCATTCACAAATTTATCTGAATACGATTCTTCACATTTTTCTTGGCTTCGTATTAATGACTGTCAAACTAGTATTCTTATATTTCTGAAAAACTAAACTATTTATCATTATTCATACATTAACAAAATTTTAAAGATATTTTTCGCGGACTCGACAACAGGAATTATAATTCTAAAGTTAAAACATGTACTATTTTTGATGTCAAAATTTGAACATTAAAGATGCATATCGATTCCTTAATTTTATCTATATTCATAAAGTAATAAAGTTTTGTCCTCCAGCACATGTGCAAGTTCAAAGTAATTTTTATTTATTCTTGAATATTAGTTATTTTAACCACTTTTTGAACACATACCTCGCAAATTTTCTTTTCGTATGATGTCAGGTTTATTCAACTGTATAGACAGTTCACAATCAGAACATGGCCATGCTACGCTCTCGGATCATCTAAAATATTTAAGGCTGGACTCGTGGTAAGTACCCCGCGTGGATTATGGAGAATAATATACTGGCCTAACCAGAAAAAACTGTTCTTCTTATCATATAAGTTTATTCTTTGGCCAATTTGCTGCAAGCTTTTCCTGGCATATTATTTGAATTGTTTCGTTTATCGGAATTTATTTGTGTTTATTCAATATCACAGATTGACATTTCAGATATACGTGAAATTAAGTAATGAAATGGAAGCCTAACTTGGTACCTTTACGAGGTTAACTAAAATAATGACAAAAACTGATTTTTTAATAGGAAGTAATACTTAGTTTGTTTTTTGCTTTACATGCGAGACCAGCTCATTAAGATTTTCTGTAGCACGACCAAGCTCTGCTCATTTTCTGTAGCTCTGTGGGAAGACCAAAAAGCACGAGAACTTAGGTTGGCCTTCAAATCATGACAGTTGCAACTCTGCTGTAGCGGTACCTCTTTACAATTATGAATAAACGATAACGTTTTCTGTATTTTGAATTACCGTAACTAAAAAATTATTTCATCAGAAAAATAATTATGACCGGTTTATAATTTCCACGTACGGGTTTCTATTAAGACATGTTTTTTACGACAGAAAATTCGTACACCAAGCAAAAGCATTATTTTAGTTAAAACAATAATGTTTCTTTTGTAAACGCATAGCTGTCAGCGTTATGTTAACACCACATGGGACTATTACGCGTGAAACCTATTAATTTTTGTCAAAGCGGCTGACTTTATATGACTCATTGGTATGCTCAGCTATTCAAAAGCACATCAAATATTTACGATCTTAGTTGGTTAAATTTGTAATGCAAGTTACGAATGAATACCTACTATGATATGATTTCTCAAACAAAAATCGATCACATTTGAATGTCATAAAACTACACATACGTGCCAAAACCTTTACCGAATAAGGACATACACGACAAAGCCATGCAACATATAAAACAAATTGTAATCTATACTTTTCCTTCGGAAAAATGTTAAATCATTAGTTAACAGATACTTTCTTTTACTTTATTTTAGTGAACTTACAATTATCGCCATCTACAGCTCCCCGGATTGTGCCTGTTCCTATTTCAGATAGTAAATTATAAAATGGCGCAAATTCTAAAACTTTATGGTAATAATCTAAATATTTCCGGTGTCTGTCATTCCATTCCTCTAGAATGGTTTTACCCAACTCCGCCAATTTATTCAAAGAAACTGCTACGAGTCATACAGGACGAAACCTTTGAGAAAAGTTTAAAGCGTAAGTCGTATTTTGCAGCAGCCATGGTTGTTCTATTACTGGCTCAGGGAATACATGGATATTTCAATAATCCTGTTGAACATTTAGTTTTACCCACACTACTTATTATAATCATTACAACAAGTTTATTTCATCTTCAAGTATGTCACAAAAAACAACTTCAAATTGCTGAGCTTGTTAACGCTTTCATTCAGTTTGAAAGTATGCACCCTAAAATTACCACTGAACTTGCCGACTTACCAACGCAACAAATTGTTGGCATGACATTCGTAAAGGTAGTAATCCTGTCGCAAGTTCTAACACCAATCGGAGCTGTATTTGGACTTCATCTTTCCAACCCATGGCAACCATCTTTAGCAGGATTTTGGCTGATATCCAGAGACAACCGTGAAACAAGAAATGACATATTGGAAGCTTGCATCGCTATTTGCACTAAAATACTTGTGCTGCTTTACAACTACTGGGTGTGGAATTTCTTGATTGTTCCTACAAATTTTATGGTTGGGATGATTAATAACTTGTGTACATTAACTTTACTTGGCTGTATTCAAATGTAAGTTATTTAAGAGTTACCTTTTTTATAGATAAAGTTTTAATATTTTTTTTAAACTTTAACAGATTTTCAGATTATTGTTACGTACCTACTACCAAAAATGGTTTTATTTACAAACTAGCTATGGTACTTAGACATATTCAGCTGCTAGTTGTGCTTTTAAATAAAATTCAAAAAGGAGCTCCAATGCTTAATATAATCTCTGCACTCATCTTTGGTGGGGCTATAACTTTGTCAAAGCTTGTTGCAACTCAAAACTCTACTCTTGGTTTTATTGCAATTTTGGCCTTTTTAGCATTAGAATGCTTTATGTGCGTTTTGATAGTGTTGGGTCAAATGGCTATGGTGTACCTGAAATCAAAAAGACTGTTGGTATATCTGAAATTTCAACGCAATGGTTCAGGTGTTGTGATTCGTGACCAAAAATGGGAAAGCAGATTTTATAGATCTTTTTCACCACTAAAACTCAGGATCAGCTCTGCAAATTTTGTGGATGAACTAACTCCTTTACATATACTTGATCTGATGATGGTATTAGCAGCAAATTTGTTAATGCTAAGTGGTAGCAATGTTTAGGGCAAGCAAAAAGTTATTAAGGTTTTTTCTTTTTACGAAACAATTTGAAATGACGCTCATTTAAAACAAATTTAAGATAAAAAAAATTATTTGATATTTCTAAGATAGAAATACATTAAAAATTTCAAAAGGTATAAATATATCATCAGAATATTAGCTTTCGCAATAATTTATTACCAAAGAAATGATGCGTTGCTCAAATTTTCAAATCCATATACATAACTGCGACATGTATGCATGTAATTTCAAATATCGTAGCATATTTTTTCATAAATAATTTTAAGCCTTATTCTGGACTAGCAAAGCCAGCTGTACACAAATGATATTCGATACGGCAACTTCTGCATTATCAAACTCTAGCGGCTACAGTAATGAGCTTTAAAATCAAGTCTGTTTAACAGTTGTTCAAAATTTGTTTAATTGGGGTACTCTGCAAGGTAGAAAAAGGTCAGACTTAAATTCAGCACCTCAAGTTGTGACTAAATTCGGACTTTTAGTCTTGAAATACGGAATTCAATGAATTTCCAAAATTGTTAAATGGGGACGCCATGCACACTAAACTGCCTTCAGTTTACTGCCTATTTTCAGTAACTTAGTGTTTCAAATTTTAAATCTTACGTCAAATTCGGAATCTACGTGTCGAAAGGTGGAACCCCTTCTCCCGACTGCCCCTTCTCGCGACTCCCGACCAAAGAACCGAAAGCCCGTTCTTATCTCCATGTAAACAAATATTTCTCTACTTACCCCTATGATCCGTAAGCTTGTCATAAACGATTCTAGACCTGGTCCTAACGTGCCTCAGCTGTCCCCAAAGGTATTTTAACTTGCCCCAAAAGTATATCAACTTTCCTCAAACGTATATCATTTTGCCCAGAACTTGTTTCATATATCGCTTTAAATGTATGGCAAATGGCCCAAACGTGCATAAACTTGCTGCAAACGTTTAAACATGACGCAAATGCATAGCAAAAACTTTCCAAATGTATCATATTTTACAATAAACGCGTTTCACACATAATTATGTCTAATTTTGCGTTGAGCTTTACTTTTAAACCTGAATTTGCCTCAAATGTACCCTAATTCACTTCAGTCAATTTACATAGTTTATGTAATGAACTGCAGTCCAAGTATTGTGGAATTTTATGCTAGTTTCCGGATTACAGTAAATTTGTTTATTTAAGAAGGAGTGCATTTGGAGCATATTTAATTTCATATAAAATTAAAACAAATTTGTGGAAAGTTTAAATGCGTTGCAGTTATACGATGGAAATGTATATAGTCGACACTTTATAATTAGTTAGTTTTGTTTATCAAATCATTTTTATTTGTTAACTCGTTATTGTTAGTTAAATGTATATTCCGCTTTCTTTATTTAAGTCGCCCGAATGTTGCCATAATAGTCAGGCAAACTGTAGGTTAAGTTGAATACGTATGTATTGACGCTACGTGCTCTGATAATGAATCGTTATTTATTCAGTTTTAAACTGAGATGCCTACACATTCTAGATAAGTCTAGAAATAATACAAATGTATTGTATACTAAATAATATTGTCTGAAAGTTTTTTCTCGCGCAACTCCCATAGCTTTATATTTGTAGCCATACTGTGAGAATTCCTGTCCCGAATCACCATTAACGCTAATGCGATATGACAATGTACCGTCCTAAAAAAAGACCTACTACACAAAATGCATTTCTCATACATCTCATGTATTAACAAGATAAGGGCACAATGAAATTCGTTTGGGTCAAAGTACGTAAGTTTTGGGAAAACTCAAATATGTTTGGGACAACAATTACAGTAAAAACTTGCCCCGATTAAAAATACACGTTTCAAGACAACGAAGATATATAATAATAAGTTGAAATAAGTTTTGGCGTGTTAAGATGTAATTTTTGCATGATGAAATACCTTTATTGCGGGGTAAGTACATTTGGATTAATTTCATAAACCATTAGGGAAATTTAAAATACGTTTGGGGCAAGCTAGCATACGTTATGGGGCAACGTGAATCACGTTGTGAGCAAATTAATATACGTTCGGGGCACAATGATATACGTTTGGGAGAAGTTGATGCATATTTGGGACAAGTTGATACAAGTTTGGGGCAAGTTGGTATACTTTTGGGGCAAGTTAAAATACCTTTGGGGACAGCTGAGACACGTTAGGACCAGGTCTAGAATCGTTTATGACAAGCTTACGGATCATAGGGGTAAGTAGAGAAATATTTGTTTACATGGAGATGAGAACGGGCTTTCGGTTCTTTGGTCGGGAGTCGGGAGAAGCGGCAATCGGGAGTCGGGAGAGGGGTTCCATCGTGTCCAAAACACGCTTGGATATGATTTTTGTCTCAAAATTCTAAAATTTAAATTTTCGCGCCTTTTTTAGCAACGTAGCATTTTGAATCTTAATTCTGAAATCAAATTTGGATTCTACGTAAACAAACCCCCCATAAATATGATTTTTGAATCAAAATTCTAAAATTTGAAATTTTTCCGCCTATTTTCGGTAACGTAGTACTTCAAATTTTAAATCTGACGTCAGATTCGGATTCTACGTATACAAAACTCCCAAAAAATATGATTTTGATAATAGGTATGTTGATGGTATCGCTATACCAAACAAACTGCAAGCCTCTAGCAACATAATATGATCATTGGTTTACAAAAAAAAAACAGGCAAAGCCAAACAAAAAAAGAAGTTGAGTGCCAAGAGCTAGTTAGTGAGTTGCACAGAAGACGTGTGTTTTAGGTATTGATATAACTTGGTTATAAAAAATAATGTTGAAATTTTGTCAAAAAATTGAAATAATATGCCCACAATTGCTATTTTTGACAATTTTTTCAACAAAAGTCTAAAAGTGGTTTGGTATTGATATAACCGTGCGGCAACACGTGGAAAATGGCCACTTGCATCCAAAAGCTAAAAGCTTTCAGTCATACCATCCTTTGACTAATTCAATCGATAACAAAATGTCTACCCCATTAATGTGGAAATCCTTCCAGCTAACTGGATTCGTTTATGATCGTATTCTTTATCCCCACATTTTAACCCCATGTCCAAAAACCGAACAAACCAAGGTAGAAATTCGAGCTTCAAAACTGGTACACTTTCACTTGTCCTCTTGTGTAATTTCCTGCAATATTTTTTGTATGTTTCACTTCCTTGGGAGAAGCATTTTTGATCCAACATTTGAGTACATACATTTAACTCCATTTTACATTGGACTCGCAGTCATCTCAGTAATGCATTTAATACTTACAAGAGGATTAGTTGTAATGGGACCCCAAAAATTGGAATGTTTTAATAATATTATTCATCTTGAAAGAGAAATGAACGGAAAGAATAGGAAGCCAATTGGATATGCTACAAAAATTGGACATTGTCAACTTCTTTCACAAGGTACTTTAACTGTCATATTTACTCGATCAAGATAATTAGAACATCAAGTTTAAGCCACTTTTTTAAAAACTAGAAATGAGAAAACTTCTTAATGGAGACAAAACTGCAGATCGGATGGGAATTCGAATGTATGCATTGGCAGCCATGTTAGCAACGATAGGTTTGTTCTGGTCTCCTATTGGATGCTACTATAATTTTGATCCAGGTTATTTCTTCTTTGAATATATTTGTTACCCGATGAAAAGCCGAAGTAGAGTATTTCGGTTGCTGACATTTGTAGTTCGATATTTGATAACTCACTGGACCGTTCTGGAATGCACAAGATCATGCACATTGACACTGATATCATTAATGGGCCATGCAAATGCTCTTACAAAGTGTCTAAATTCGATTGCCCAAATTCGTGTATCTGAACAAACGTTCAAAGTTTATACAAAGTTGAAAATTCTTACTCAAATTGGACACGAGCCAGTAAGATATGAAGCAGGTACATTAATGACTGCTGGCTTTATACTTTGCGTTGTTGGTAACTGGCTTAGTCTGTTGGGCTGGGAATTTGTAGGATTGGAAGTTAACGTTTCAATGTGTCTTATAACATTGGTTGTATATTTTGTTATTCTTGAAACACTCCCGTTTGCTATCAAATGCCATGTGGACAGCAAACGTATGCTTGATAATTGGAACTACATATACAAAACAAATCAAGGAGTAGAAAAAAATCACAATTCTAACAATATGTCATTTCGTTTGTTTCAAAAAGTTTGCAAAGCGCAGAAACCCGTAACATTATTTTGGTGCTATACAAAGTTTGAAAAGGAGACAAAAGTTAACTTTTACTATAACATTTTTTATTACACTATTACTATGATTTTAGGGTTCCAAGCTACGAAGAAAGTTTCATATTCTTAAACATTTTTCAGTTAATGGATCTCGAAACATTGTAAATTTAGTCATAGTCTTAAAGTTTATGAAATTTATCCCGGATAAAGGCTTTCCAAATTACCTATGTACCACAAATACATCCGTTGTCATTGTTTGGTAAATGTGATTATGATTTATTTAACGTCAACAGAAATTCTGCATATTGGTGACTAAAAAGCATCATACATGTATAAGTATTAACTGACGTAAGTATGCACTACATAAATAGAATAAATGCATGGTAAACTTAGTATTAGTCGTGATCTTTTTTAAAATCCTTTCATAATATATTTCGATGTAGCTAACTTTCGATAAAAAACTCTTTGGATTATTACTCCGTATTTCCCTTCACAATTTATACAATAAGATCGACTAGACACCAGTAATAATAAATACACAGTTAACATTCGTTTCGTTTTCAATTCTCCGTTTATTTTTGTGTTAGTTCTTTTTATTAACATTAAGGTAGCTTTTTACCAGTGTTGAGTATCGAATTGCAATAGATAATGTACTAATACTTATATGCGTCAAATTGTAATCATTTTCTTAAATTAAATTAAGTTTAGAAAATTTATTTTTTCTAATGCAAACTTACCATCAATTATTTTATAAATATCACCTCAAATATACTTGCCTTGTACCATTATAACCTATTTAAACCCAGTGTCGTTGAAACTTTTTTTCTTCTAAAATTTCTCAACTTTGGTGCTTTTCCCACAATTGTATAACATCTCAATTACAATTCCAATGAAACATACTGCAATGCAAATTCCCCATAAAAAGAACACTTTCCACAACTTCCCTTTCGATTCTTGCTTCACCGCTTGCTTCATTCTTTCTGAATGTTTGCCCATTTTTAGCTGGGTTTTACTAACAAATCTACTTCTCTCTTGAACCCTCACTGAGTGTCCTAGTTCATCGTTTTCTATTTGCAATCGAGACAATACTCCTGTTTCAATCAGCCATCTAAAGTACCTGGCAATCTGTTCGTTATTCGGTGGTAAGATGGTCCATAGATATGCACCTGAGGTGAGTGTCTTTTTTCCAAGATGACACAGAGCCATGTTCTCAAAACTCTTAACCCGTTTATCCCGCGCATCTTCAATGGTATTCAATAAATACATTGGAAATTGCCATGTGGCAGCATAAGCAACTTTTGAACTAAAATTTTGTACGAGAAATTCGGCCATTTCAAATTGGTTATTTCTATGAGCAACGGCAACAACTGAACGGATGAACAAATTGTTCAGATGGACTATATCTTTGTTAACCCAAATACCTGTTTCGTTTGAACTCAT
>JAQFXM010007831.1:0-11409 GCA_034693345.1 Entomobrya multifasciata
ACAGACAGACAGACAGACAGGATAGTAATCTCATTAACTACCTCTTATGCGATTGCATCGCTTTCGGTAGTTAATAAATCGTTGACATTTGTAATAAATAATTACGTAGCGACAGTAATGGGGATTCCATTTTGTTCGAAAGGGAATGCAAAACAGGAGAAAGCACATATTAAAAAAGAAAACTAGCGGAGATTTTGGCTGTTGATTTGATTTTCTTTTCGAACACTTTAAAAAGTTCATTTGACTAAAAACAGGTAGATAGCGAGTTGACATTATAAAAGGTACAAATTATGCCAAAGAACCAGGAATACAAAAATGTCATTAAGTTTGGTAAGTGAAATACCTTAATGTAGACAAATACAGACAATGCTAACTTTGGCAAGTTAAAAAATCCTAATTAAGTTTGAATGAAAATTAGCAAAGTAACCTCCCACAAACCAACATAAAATTAATACATTAACATGCAATCAATCAAGATATTTTCAATAAATTACAATAGAATTCCATTAGTAAAAAATACACCGGTGGATACTATTTATTTAAATTTATATTTGAAATGTAAATTACAATTTATATAACTCAAAATTATGGGCATAAAATATAAAATAACTAACAGTGCGAAAGAGGTGAACTGAAACGTACAGCTCATCAATTAAAATAGTCAGTCTTTTATTTCATCATGTGTGTTGAATGAAAACATGAATTTCAAACCATCTAATGTCTAAAATACTGTTTCGTCACTTTGGTGCTCACAGATAAATAGTATTTCCCCCGAGCAGTTCCCCTGTTGAACATTTAGGATAAATCATTAGGAACACAAAATCAGTTTTAAGGTTTATAAATTACTATACAAAATATGTGATTTTCAAGCAAAATAGAGTTTTACCTTCGATTGCTCAGGTCACCCATATATTCTGCTTTTCCATTTTTACCGGTTGTGCATGGACATAATCTCAAAACATAAAATGACCAGTTATCACAAGGACATGCAGCAAGTTTTTCTCTTAATGAGAGGGCGAAGTACAAAGAACACATATTGTGAGAGCAACCTAATGAAATAAAGTTATAAATAAGTTGTTATCAAGGCAGTAAGCGTTTAACGCATCGCATGAAACATCAGTTTTTAATAGTATTTTCATTTATATTTGCACCTGTGCGATCTTCAATTTCCCCACATTGAAAACTTTGTCTTTCTCCACCATTTGCTAGAAAATGGGGAAGGCAACATCAGTTTTTTTTAAACATGACAAATTGAATTATTAATTCTAAATCATTTTATAAACCTACGATAAAAATCTGCATGCCCTGCATCCACACTAGACCCATAAGTTCCGACTAACGCAGCAGCTACAAAATTGACTGAAGTTAGTGGTCCCATGTTGCAATGAATTATCTATAAAAGTCCAAATAATTTTGCATTAAATCTGAATAGGTGTCCATTTTTTTTCTTTAAAAATCGACTAACATCCACATATCTCGCGTCGCTTTTATCCAACACCCTATAGTTATCCTTTCCATCGAACTCAGGGCCCGCTGGATCTAGCCCAGTAATTCTGCCAATTTTCCTGCCACTCGTTAACTTTAATATTTCTTGTCCTGCTATTCCAGCAACGTGAGCACCCAGAGAAAATCCGATCAAATGTAATTTCTTCCAACTTGCAAAAGCTCTCTTGCCTCTCAACCGTCTAAGATATATGGCAAGTGCAATACCAACCTCATGGGTATTAGCCGCTGCTGCTGGATATTCTAACACTGGTTTAGTTGCTAATGGTGTCCAGTTTACTGCTATTATGTTTAAGCTTCTATTTTTCTTGGCATATTCTTGAAAAGTCGTAGAAAAATCATTACACATTTTTTGTAACAATCAATAACAAATAAGCAGTTCAAAATATTAATTTTACCTCTTCCAATAATCATCATGCTTTCCATAACTTGCATTGGAACCCTTCTTGGTCTGCTGTTGTATCCGTGAATCAGAATTTTCACATTTCCACCATAAATCCACAAATGTTCTGGTACTATTCCCGTATTAGGTATTGGAATCCATTCATCCTGACTATTTCAAGAAATCAGAATTCCTAAATTGCCAATATGCTGCAAATTGACATCATGCTTGTCTTCCTAATTCTTACCTTTTGTCGTATAACATGTAATCGACAAGTTCCATAGTAGTACTATTTATTGGACTACGTCGAAGATCCTTGGTTAGTTTGGGTAATGGGGTTAGAGGTACCAACGGGGGGCTTACATTAGCTTGCAATTGTGTCGTGTTACCCGAAAAAGTGTAACTTGCTTGAAGCAATAGAAGAAGGAGCTGGATGTACAGCAATGGGGTATCCTGAGACATTTTCAAGGTAACAATTGCACTATTTACGAAACAGCATAAAATATCTGATGAACAACAGACTTAACTGGTATCCAATTTTTAGCTGTACTTTGAAAACTTATTTGAACAGACAAAAGAATTTTACAGCCGTACAGGTAATGAATTTAAATTAAATTCAAGGTCAACTTGGAAAAAATATAGCACTCACTAAGCCTTCCATTAAGAAAGATAACAAGTAAAAAAACACTGTTTAAAATTGAAAATATCTATCGAAATGAGGGACTTGCTTCTGATTTGTTACGTAACTCAGCTTCAGCACTGATGAAAACGAAACTGTGCCACTTTCTGTTATGAAATATCCGTGCACTCCCAAACTGGTGCAACATGCGTGTTCCCAGTTAATCAATAGTCAGTATTATAAATGACATCAGAGGGGGAATCTAAAGCATATTATATATTATATATTATATATATAAAGCATATTTGTCAATCATAAAGCGAAAATAATTTTCTTGCCAATAAAAACCAATTATATAAAAGCATACTGATAATAATAATATGAGGTGCATAATTTATTGCATGCCACATAAATTATCATTGTCAAATTGTCATCCTTTTGACAAAATTGCTAAAGATGGAACACTCTGGATAAAACACACAGATTTATTTTAGCTGTGTGACTGACTGACTGACATGTGCTGCGTGTTGTGTTATTGTTAACCATACACAGTGGTTATAATTATCATATCGCACAAAAAACATAAACATTCTCACGCTTTGATGCTCTGGATTAAATAGAATTGGAAAGGTCGTTCTAAAAAACTTCGTGGTAGGTTGTACAGAAGAACAACAAAACAACTTAAACATGCAATTGTGAGGAGGTCAGGAAACTTTTCAGTTTTCGTTTATTGTTCTCGATCGAATGAATGAAATGTCAAGGATGCGATCTTGTTTGATTAAGAAAAACAAGTCAATAGAAGCTTTTTGGTAACTAGTTAACCACACTAGAATTTCGAATGATAAGTTTTAGTTATAGTGATGATGGAAATATATTATAAATTTTGTAAAATTACAGAATTATATTATAATTTTTATTCACTGAAAGCTATATTTTAATAAGGAAATAATGAAATGACATTAAATGTCAGAGATATAAAAATCGGTTTTATTTTTATATCAAATCAAAGTTGAGTCTTAAAATTAACAAAAATGATTATAAATTCATGTTTGAATAAAAAACGAGCTATGAAATAATATTATACTACGCTGCAATGCAAAAAGCTGACGATGAGTTAGTGTCACTATCCATGCTACTTTCTCTAATACGCTTCTACAGAGTTAAATTACAAAGCTACTAATTTAAATATATTGAATTAAACTATTTCAAATTGTATCCTTCGTTTGGTTTTTTTCTTGACAAAAATTAATGAAAATTTCTACAAAAAAGTTTACCAATGCTCCCGCTACACAAATAAAGTATACCATAAATGCAGCTCTTAACGATCTAAATGTTACCATACTACTTTCATCATCTTCCTGCTGCTTTTCCAATGAATTGGTACTACTTCTCCCCGCCCTCAACAAAGCAAATCCCAAAAGATTCCCTTGAAACTCAAACCGATTTTCTTTATATTTAATAAACTCATTTGTAACCAACATTTGTAATTTACTTCTGTAAAAATACTCTATTCTTTTGACCAAACCTGATTCATATAATTGTGCCAATACTGGCTCAAATAACATCGTAACTAAACTTTTCTCCTTGGCATACCAAATCCGCATATCTACCATAATTTCTGGATCATTATTTCTAAAAACGCCAGAGTTTCCAAAAAGTTCCAAGGTTGCCAGACTATAATAGTTTGATCTAAATGAATAGCCAACAGGTAGAGTCTCATAAAAATACGCAAATCGATGCATCCTCCTTTCAGAAATATTTACTATCGGAATTCGTTGTTTTGCTTCCTTAACATTTAAGATATCCTGCCTATTGTACTGCGAACATTGCACAGCTTTTAACTCTGATATATTTCTGAGAGCTTCAATACTTAGAATTGCTGTTCTAGCATTATTTTTCATAAAAATGAAAGCAACCACTCGTTTCTCCAACAACAAATAATCCTGTTTAATGTGTGATTCTTTTGATAAATTCATTGAATTTTGGATTGCAAGAGCTTTAAGAAATGTTCTTCCTGCAACAATTTCCATTGGATTATTTCTGACAAGATCTTGAGTCGAAGAAGGCATTGAATTCGGTATAGGCTTTGCAGTCAACGACGCAAACATTTTCGTACTAAATATATTTCGAACAAGCATTGTGGTAAATACCCATGACAAAATGGCAATTACATTTCCCATTTTTACTGAATTTGTTGGAATATTAACTTGTTCCAGAAATGTGGATATTACCCATTCGGCAGAGACCATTATTTTAATTTTTGTAATTCGCATAGAAAATATGACGCAAACTCCAGCACAAAGTGTTACAATCCATTCCAGTTTAGAGAAGGAATTTATAAGAAAATTCATTTCAATATTTGAATTTAACTCAACATTGTGTACAAACACAGTGTATTTAAAACCGTGAAGGGATACTCCAATATTCATAATTTGTTTTGCTTTCTTCACCGTTTCGTTTCCCCAGTCCCTATCCAAAAGCTTTCCAAGGTTATTATTTAAGGTGCACATGGAACAATTTATTCGATTTAAGAATATTTCAACAATGCAACGATCTTCTTCGTTGATTCCTAACATGTTTAATCGCCACTGTGGTTGCTGCCAACGATATTTTCCGTAAAAAGTATCACATGAACCTTTTTTCTTAAATGGTAAAGGTGAATTAAAGTTGGAATTGTGTTCAAACCAAAGTTTTGTCAAATCTTTTTGTTTAGTTGGAATTCGAACTGTAAAAGATTTCATGGGAACTGAACTCGAAGTTTCATTAAAACGACATTTCAGACAAGGCATATAAATTATATTGCTACAGTGCTCGTTTATAACTGTCGTAAAATTGTGCATTTTCCTTTGTTTCTCTGGTTGGTGAGGTGGAGGATCGTGTTGCCCCAAGCTCCCCAGCGGTGGCTGGTATTTGAAGAGCGTGTGGTTGCACGTTGCAGTTT
Source organism: Entomobrya multifasciata (assembly GCA_034693345.1). Taxonomy (NCBI): domain Eukaryota; kingdom Metazoa; phylum Arthropoda; class Collembola; order Entomobryomorpha; family Entomobryidae; genus Entomobrya; species Entomobrya multifasciata. The sequence continues at coordinate 5,446 of JAQFXM010007831.1, forward strand.
GGCTTCTCTTTGGGAAAGCTACTTGTTTTAGCTGTGGTGAGCACACCGACTCCACCAACACCTCTCCAACCCACACACAAATTACTACTGCTGCTATGAGCATGCATTTTTGGGCTATCAGCCACTTGTAAATATAATTTGAGAGAATTGTTAAATAAATTGGTTATCTTTTTATAATTAAAACTGCTAAATATCGTTTACGACTTTTCATTGTTCATGTTTTGCACAAGGCACAATTCTGTGATACGAACATTTTGGTTCTTCTGTTAAAAGTGTAGATGCAAGAGTTGGAGGAACGTAGAGTTATCATAATTTTCGCACTTTTGTGGTAATTCATTACATCAATTACTCCAATTTCCAACATTTACTGGCGATCCTGCCAGGATTGTGACCTCTGTGACCTGTTCAGTGTAAAAATTGTTAAAGATTGTGTGTCAATCTGGCGGAAAATCTAAGTGTAAAAGAGAAAATCCGGCGTTTTAGTACGACAGACATCCCGTCCACTACAACCCGTGCTAAAAAGAAGATGGATTTAAGTGTTCAAGTTGACGCCAAGAAGGATCAGCTGGACGCTGCTGGGGCTGACCTGATGACGGAGCTAAAAAGAAATCCCCCTGTGGTGGAAGAAATAAAAGTTAGTTGGGCGATCTACAAGTTAATGCACACGGGGTACACGACAATCGTTCAGACGTACCAAGAGCATAACATCAAGAAGAATAAGCCTACCGATTACAAGAAACAAGAAACCGAACTGTCAACTTACATTGCTGAGAAGATAAAGTTCGAAATGCAAGTTGAAAGCAAGCTCCCTCGAGTGAAAGCCGCCGTACCTCCGCCAGATAGCAGTTTAAAGATTACACTCCCCAAAAGAGAGCTCCCACAATTCTCCGGCGAGGTCAGAGAGTACCTCCCATTTTGGGCGTCATTTAAGGATATTGATGCTGATGCTAATTTGTCTGATGGGGACAAATTCCACTACCTACTGCAGTCCACCCAAGAAGGGTCAGCGGCAAGGAAATTACTTCAAAGCTTCCCTTTTGCCTCCGATAATTACCAGCCTGCATTAAAGAATTTGAAGGAGAGATTCGGAAGAACCACAGTCCTCATAAAAGTTTACGTACGGGATCTCCTCCAGCTCGTGATCGGCGCATCAACGGGCACCAAAGTTGAATTTTGTGATCTTGTCACCAGTATCACCTCCCAAATAAGAAATCTTGCTACACTGGGAGTCACTAATGATAAATGTGCTCAGATTTTGTATCCAGTGGTAGAAGCTTGTCTACCAGATGAAGTTCTCCAGGCTTGGCAGAGATACTCAGGTTTTAAGGAAGACCTTGAAGATTTATTAACGTTCCTCCAGGGTGAAGTGAACAACATAACAGATAGAGATCTAGCTCACTTCCAAGTAACCGGTGGAGGCAACGTAGATGGTGGGAGAAACAGTAACTCCTCCCACAAAAGAAGCAGGAATAAAGGTGATGTTGCGACAACCACGTCGTTCATTAACTCCAGCAACAACAGTAAGCAGTCATGCGCTTTTTGCGACAGAGCTCATCAGTCTTCTGAGTGTCGGTCAGCTCTGGGGATGCTCCATAACGACAAAAAGGACATCCTAAAACAGAAAAATATTTGTTTCGTTTGTTTACGAAAAAGTAATCATTTTGCAAGAGAATGCAGATTCAGAACGAAGTGTGCAATTTGTCAAAGGAATCACTTCGCCATCATGTGCCCCAACCAAGATAACGCAATCCAGATGAAGAATCAGACAACACCAACCTCATCCAGTCAGTCAGCAAATCATAAGCAGGGCGACAAGACAGCAGAATCAACCAACAGTGGCGGTTCACCTTCAGAAAAGGAAGGAGAAACTACTTCGTTGTTTTCAAATCAAGTCAAGTCTCCAGCTGTTCCACTACAGACACTTCTTGTCAAAGTACACGGGAAGAATGGAAGCAGCAAAGTTATTCGTGCTATGGTGGATGGAGGTTCACAGAAATCGTACATACTTTCCAGCTTGGCCAGTGAACTTGAATTCAAGACAAGTGGAGAGGAGACTGCATCTCATCAAGTTTTCGGTGGTGAAACGGGCCCTGAGAAGAAACATAAAATTGTGAAAGTTTTTGTCACCAACACAGAAGGTCGTGACAATTGTAATTTTGATTGTCTAGTTATTGACTCAATAGCTTACCGAATAGCCGCACCAGCCCCAGGTCCATGGATGGAAGAATTCAAAAGGCAAGGCATCATGTTCAACGACAGCACCAAAGTCTCCAGAAATATTGAGATGGTCATCGGAAATGATATTGCTCCTCGGGTGTATACTGGTCGTATGCACCACCTCAGTTACGGTCCATCAGCGTTAGAAACCAGGTGGGGATGGGTGATGGGAGGAAAGCTCCCTTTGAATTTAATCAACAACAAGACATACACATCCTTCGTCTCAACAGTGCAGTCCCATAAGAATCCAATTGCAGCAGTTTGGGAGCTGGAGGCGATAGGCATCATGGATCCTGTGGAGAAGGAATCCAGAAAAGAAATGGAATTAATGACTCAACAGCACTTTGAGAAGACTGTTGTGCAGTTACAAAATGGCAGATATCAAGTCTGCCTCCCATGGATAACAGGAACGAAAGAAAAGTTACCGATCAACTTCCATGTGGCAGAGCGCAGGCTCAAGAATACAACCAGAGATCTCCAGTGTAAAGGTTACCTGGAGAAATACGATCAGCTGTTCCGGATGTGGGAAGAAGATAATTTAATTGAAGAAGTTCCCTCCAGTGAAATCAACCAGGTTGGGCATTACCTTCCTCATCGTGCAGTTGTGAAACTGAGTAGTGCTACTACTCCAATCCGTCCAGTCTTTGACGGCTCCTGTAAAGCAAAAGGGAGATTCAGTTTAAATGATTGTTTGGACAAAGGTCCAAACATGCTTGAGTTAATACCGCCAATACTAACTCGTTTCCGGTTGAGGAAGATAGGAGTTCTAGCTGACATCAAACGAGCGTTCCAGCAAATCAGCATTACTCCATCAGACCGAGATTACCTCCGTTTCCTGTGGTGGAAAGACTTGAGCTGCAGAGAACTCAAGTATTATCGACATTGCCGAGTCGTCTTTGGGGTAACCAGTAGCCCATACCTCCTTGGTGCAACGTTACATCACCATTTGAAACAGGAGATTGGAACGGACGGTTCCATGGAAGAAGTTATCATGGAAGTCCTTAAGTCAACTTATGTAGACAACACTATTCTGAGTGTTGACACCATCCAAGAAGCAGATAAGTTCCAGAAAAATGCCACATCACTGCTCTGTACTGCTCAATTCGATCTGAGGGGTTGGGAGTATGGACCTGGAAATGAAGAAAAAGTTATATCAGTGCTGGGGCTCATTTGGAACATGAAGACAGACATGCTTTCACTGGATGTGAATAAAATTCAAGAAAAGATTGAAATGGAGCCCACCTTACGTCACCTCCTCAGCCTTGTACACATGGTGTACGATCCACTTGGTTTTGCCAGTCCATTTACCGTTGTGGGAAAATTACTTCTCCGCTCTTGTCATGAGCTGAAATGCGGACTAGATACCCCACTCCCAGATGAATTGAAGATCGAAGTTTTAAAATGGGCTCGCCAGATTCCAACACTAGCTGACCTGCAGATCCCAAGGCACGTGCATTTCGGAGAAAATGCTAACTACAGCATTCACACATTCTGTGATGCTTCATCCTCCGCCACCGCCGCCGCCGTGTTTTTACGCAAAGAAGTCAACAGCAATGTGGAAACCTTCCTTCTTGTTTCCAAAGCACGAGTGGCACCTAAGAAGAAGGCAACAATTCCTCGCTTGGAATTGATTGCTTGCCTGATTGGATCCCGTTTATTGCAGAGTACGCTGGAAGATATTGGAATTCCTGACATCTCAGTTACGTTATGGTCCGACTCCAGCACCGCCCTCGCCTGGCTCAGAGGTACCGGACCATGGGGAGTATTTGTGACAAACTGCGTGGAAAAAGTGAAAAAGTTAACCAGTATCAGTGCATGGCGTCACGTTCCTGGTAAAATAAATATTGCAGACTTACCGAGCAGGGGCTGTTCAGCCCACAAGTTAATTGAATCCAGATGGTGGAGTGGACCAGCATGGTTACGCCTGCCCTCCACAGAATGGCCGTTATCCGAAGAGATCCCAGACATGGAGCTGATTGACACAGAACGGAAGAAGACAGTATCAGCTGCCATTGTGGTTGAAGGAAGTGGTCATCCAATCGAAGATTTCCTCCGGGTGTCAGATTATCCCCGGATATTGAAGAGCATTTCCTACTGGCTTAGAGCAAAGGATCTGCTAATGAAGAAAATTGCCAAAAATAAACAAGATCAGCTGACTGTACAACACCAAGATAGACATTACCTGTCAGCTGAAGAACTGGGTAGAGCTGAGCATTTCATTATCCTTCATATTCAAGAGGAATTTCGTCAGCACCCAGAGAAGATAAAGAAGCTCAACCCTTTCTATGACAAAAAGGGAATCCTAAGAACACGCACAAGACTAACAATGGAAGAAGAAGATGAAGATTTTCAACATCCAATTTTATTGCCGGAGAAGAATGAGTTTGTTCGTCGTCTTATACGGTGGGAGCACCTTAAAAACAGCCATGTCGGTGCTACTACATTGCTCGCCATCCTGAGGGAACGCTTTTGGATTGTCAACGGCCGGAGAACAGTACGGGGAGTACTTACCAAGTGTTGGGTGTGCAAGAGATTTACGTCCAGCAGAAATGTTCCCCCGCAAGGTCCCCTCCCCAAATCCAGAAGCCAACTAGAAGCTCCATTCTCTGTCACTGGTGTTGATGCAGCAGGCCCATTGTTTTTGAAAGGAGGAGGTAAAGTGTGGATTCTCCTATTTACCTGTGCTACGTTCCGAGCAGTCCACCTGGAATTGGTGGATACCTTATCAGCAGAGGGGTTCATCCGTGCCCTTCGTCGTTTCGTGTCTCGTCGAGGTCGCCCCAGTGTTATCTATTCAGATAACGCGAGAGGATTTGTGGCAGCGCACAAATCATTCCAGAAGTTAAATTGGGAGAAAGTAGAAGAGTTTGCTACTGTGTCCAGGATCCAGTGGAGGTTCATCCCTCCAATCTCACCATGGTGGGGTGGATTTTGGGAGCGTTTAATTGGACTTGCCAAGCAGCTCCTGAGAAGGGTACTGGGGAAGCGAGTGGTAAACCAAAGTGAGTTGGAGATGGTGATGTTGGAGGTGGAGGAGGCCCTGAACAACCGTCCCCTCACCCATACATCCGAAGACCCAGGGGATCCGACGGCCCTGACACCAAACCACTTCCTGAGGTGGAGTGGAAGAATTTATTTGCCTGAAGCTGACCTTCTTGACGCTGCCACTACAAGAAAGGCTCACAAGAAACTACAGCATTTAAGGGAAGCATTGCGTTCCCGTTTCCGAAAGGAGTATCTAGGACTCCTCCGTGGCCACTATAGCAACAAAGGCTCTGGTGAGCTCAAGACTGGTGATGTCGTGCTTTTGGAACACGACAATGTAAAGCGAATGGACTGGCCAATGGGAGTGATTGTGGAATCCATCCAAGGCAGAGATGGAGTGAACCGGCTCTTTCGGGTGAAGACCAAGACCGGCGAATTATTACGGCCAGCCCAACGATTGTTCTTGATGGAACAGGAAGCCCCGGGGATTGTTCCGGAAGCGCTGCCGCTATTGACGCACAGTAGCTTGGAACAAGGCGGGGATGTAAATATACTTTAACAAATTATTCATTTTGAGGTTTAATTTGGAATTTGTTTTTGTTCTCTCTTTTCAGACTGCTCCACCAATTTTACTTTTGTTTGATTCCAACCGTTGCCTTCAGCATCCGGTTGGAAGGTGGGAGTATGTCGTAAAATTGTGCATTTTCCTATGTTTCTCTGGTTGGTGAGGTGGAGGATCGTGTTGCCCCAAGCTCCCCAGCG